>VDFB02033181.1:135125-264214 GCA_007258455.2 Sequoia sempervirens
ACATCAACATCAACTACACCAGTGGAACCCATACAACATAACAACAAACAACAACATATTGAACAAGTCATGAAACTATTAGAAGATGATTGGGGTTCATTGGATTTTGAACATGAATTCATGGGTGAGTACAAGATCATACAAAAAGATTCAAATAGGGTAAATTAAAAGTAGATGACCCTTTGAAAGAATCCACCTCAACCACTTTAGCCAATGAAAAAGGCTACTTAGCCACCTTTGAAAACATCTATCACCAACCACCAACCAATCCAAAAGCAATGAAAAAGATTTATGGAAAAGGGTATGAGCTTATGAAACAACTTGCTTATAGTGGAAAAGGATGTGGTGCTCATGAACAAGGTATCTGCAACCCTCTAGACCCTATTGCATAGAAAACAACTTATTGTCTTGCTTATTGTCCTTTGATAGAAATCACCAAGCCTTCACTCAACATCAACAATCCCACACAACATACTCCTAAATCAACCTTAATAGTTTTCCATCTTGAACTCATTGACACCAGTGGTCTTGAAAATCATCCTTTACAAAACATGAAACAAACAAATACACTATCGCTTAATATCAATTTCATCTCACAAAACACTCATGAAAGGAATTCGTTAGATTTTACACCCTTTTGTATAAGAGAGTCCAAAATCTCACAATCTACATAGTCTTGCATAGGTATTACATCTTGTACATATAAGCAAGAAGTTTCAAAACCATTTTCTACCATTAATAAAGAGGGTATCTTGTCAAGACTCCTCCATGATCATTTGACAACCATTTCTCCCAAAACTCAAAATAAATTCTATTACAATACTTCATTTTGTGCCTATCATTGAGTTCATGGTCACTCCACTAATGAATGTAAAGATTTGAGTAGTAAAATCCAACATTTTGAGGAGTTTTGCGTTCTTCCTTATGTGGGGGGCACCTAATTCCTCTAATTGGTATTGATTTTCACTCTACCTTGCATGTTATCAACCATTTTAGCTCACCCTTGTCCTGCACTAAGTGGGGGAAAGGGTTTATGTAGCCTTGACCTCGTATGTCACTTGTAGTTGCCTCCTTTTTCTAGTTGTTAACCTTTCATGAATATATAAGAGCAAGCTTGGGATGTGGACGATGTGCCTTAAGTTGGCTCACATGTGATATACTCCCATTTTCATGGCGTAGCTTATTGGAAACATATGACTTGGCATAGAGTTTTCTGAATAAGCTCTCATGTCTTTCCTTATTCTACTTTATAGTGGGGCATACATCAACACTCATATTTCATTGTGTGATTTCTTTCCTCTTACGATGTGTCCTTTTCTTGGTGGAGTCATTGGGCTTGATTCCCTCCAAGAGCTTGATACTTCTTTTGACACATCCTCTCTTGGAAACATTAGGCATGATGTTCCCTAAGATGAGACCTTGCATGAATTAAGAAAAATCCCTTTGAACAATTCTTGCACTATTTTGCATTAACAATATCTATGAGTGTCAAGAATACAAAGTTTTGCCTACTTCATAGAGCTTGAAAATCATTTTCCCTTGTGGTACCTTATGAATTTTATTAGGATGCATAGATTTGGTATGGTTGAGAGGGAAGCCCATTCTAAGGCACAACTTTCCCCATAGCTACCTATGTGTTTGTGAGTACATACCAACCAAGCATATATGTTTCTCACCTAGCGGACAGCTAAGAGTTCCATTGCCCCAAAGTGAGTACGCATTTTATTTTTGGACAAACAACCTAGATTTGATCCACAACATGTTTGAAAAATGGTAAAAGCTTGATCCACCTTATTTTCACTTCTCTTCCTTTAAGATTATTGCCATTTCATGTTCGTGTATCTTATTCTGTTGCATATCATCCACCTTGCGCGTGCCCTTTTGTGCTTATGTCAATTTGAATGAGGATCTTCGATCCTGGGGGCTTGGCCAACTCCTTTGATCTTTGTTATCCTAGACCATTCACATTGGTATGATTGGACCTCTCTTGAATGTATACTTTAGTGAAAGTTTGAAGCAAGTTCATCCTCTCACTAAAGTGTGGGCTAAATCTACCATATAAAATATGCAACTTGCTTGATTTGGGGAATAATTGATGACAAATCAGACTTAATAAGGCCTTGATTTACTGTTGTGAGGTGTTTTTCACATCCACACTTGCTCTTGGACCCTTTCAAATGTATCTAATGATGTCTTGTAAAGGTGTTGTAAAGTGTTGTAAAAAAGTTTCACACTTTTCTAGACTTAATAAACCCATTCTCCCTTAATTCAACATTATAAAATGTGTTTAATGACATTATCATATCAATCTAGAGGGCTTGTAAAATAAACTTAATGATAATCTAGTATTGTAATGTGTCTTGCACATTCACATTGGATGTTGTGCTTGTCTAGGCTAAGTGGACATCATCTTAGTGTATAAAGTGTATTTAATCACACTTTCACATTGAATTATGTATCCCAAGCCCTAACTTACCTTCACATCACTAATAGGCCCCTATTACCCCATATTATGCATCACAAGGCATAAATTGATCAAATAACTGACAAAGTCAATATGTAAACTTGGTTTTCTTATCTCCCAACAATTCAACTAGCAAATGGGCCCCTCTGGGACTAATTTTCCAGCTATGGAAAATGAATCCTTGTCAGGTGGGAATGGTTTGCTCAAGGTGGTGAATGAGTCCCATTTAGGCCATTTTTGACTTTTGAGTGAATTTTTTTGGAATTTAAGTTTTTTTTCTTCATGTCGGCCTTGGGGATCCAATTTATGGGAAAATTATGAGAATTTCCTATAAAATCAAGTCTATAAACCCTAATTTACATCTCCTAACTCATTCACACCTCATCCATCATTTATCTTCCATTTCAAGTCAAGCAAGTTAGGGTTTTATCACTCTAAGTCATTAAGAAAGCTTCCAAAGACATTCAAGGGAAGAATCTTCCTCCATTACTATAGAAATTCAAGATATAAAAAATCATGTAAAGGTATGAACTTCATTTTTTTATGCTTCATTAAATTCTTTCATCATTTTGGTTTAGTTACCTACAAAGGGGTTTAACCAAGGCAAACCCCCATGCCCTAACATCCAACATTTCTTCTTCTCTTCTTGTGTATTTCCAAATTTAGGCATCTTGGAAGCTTGTAAATTATTGAAGATCAAATTGCAAAGTTTTTGAAGACATCCGCTTATTGAACAAGTCAAAATATCAACAAAAAGTCACTTTCAAGGTCATAAATAAGACTTTCGGAGGTGGACACCTGTCAGGAACCAAAGAGTAGATTGGAGACTTGAATCTTCAAAATTTTAAAAATTGGACTCTTTCACCATGGGTGGTAAATGAGTCCCACTTTTAGGCTTGATTTTTGTTTTCTGCATTTTTGGATACCCATTTGTCTGAAATAGGCTTTGGAACAATTTCCCAAATATGGGACTAATTCACCCAAAAGGGCGAATGAGTCCCACCAGGCCTAAAAATAAAGATCAACAACATTCTAGAAATCATTTCCAATCTCCATCAAGATCTTAGGTGCAAACTTTCAGTTTCATGCATTTATGTTGCAATTTGCATTCACTTTTAGGCGTTTTTGCATTATACAATGTGTTTTCAAAAATCTTGCATTTCAATAGTTTTCACTTAATGGTCAATCACTTTTATCAATTATTCACATTTAGTTTATCTCATCTAGACACATTTCATTTGTATTTCCATTATACTTGCATTAGTTTGAGTGAACCACCTAGATTTTGGTGTGAGATATATCTCTTTCCTTTAGGTGAAAAACCCTAATTGAGCAAAAGATTCATAGCATTTCCTACACCTAAAAATCTATGATTCATGTATTATTTGAATTTAGAATATATTTTTGTTTAAAAAATATAAAAATTATTTCAACTTATAATATTTGTTATATAAATACATACTACATAAACAAAATTAAAAGACAATTTACACAAATGATTTTTCTTCTTGAAATGATTTTAACTATTAAAAAAAGATCTCTTCAATATTTTCTAATTTTCAATATACCAATTTAGAAAATTCTTTTTGACTTAAATAGTAAATTTAAGATATTTATTTTATTGTAAGTTTTCAAGATAAATCATTGTTGTTAATATTTTAAAAATTCTATTTTAATTTTTTATATGCACTATTGAGATAACTAACAATTATAGTGAAGGTTGGATTATAACTTGTAAATAATATTTTTTGTTAAGCCTAAAATTTCTTATTGTGTAAAATTTTAGAATAATAGATCGAGTTGCATTGCATATTGGTTCATTTATTTATAAATTGTTATAGAATTATTTTATTAATTGATTATTTTGTCTTCTATTAAATATATAGAAATATTTGTGTATACAAATAAATTTATAGAGTTAATATTCTCTAATAAATTTATACATTTTATTGAGCATTGTTAGCTAGACACTTCAAATAAAATAAAAGTTAGGTTTAGATACATTGGAGCATCAAGAAGATTATCTTGAAATGATCTTGAAGAAAATTATATAAATAGAAACATACTTATATAAAGAAAGATAAAATCTTAAGAAAAATCCTTGAACTTTACATTGTTTGTTTATTTTATGTTTTATGCATTATTGTTTTATATATTTCAATAAAAATAATGAGAATTTTTATTTTTATTTTCTTGAAGTTAGAAGAGAGGGGTTAGTAGTCATTTTTATTTGCATGTAACACTTACATGGAATTTCTTTATCTCCGTTTTTCTTAGAAATTTGAAATAGCCTCTTATTAGCTAGTAGGTTTTTTTATAAGTGTAATTGTCAGTCCATAATTTACTAATAAACTTCTCTCACACCCTTAAACCATGTTGTCATGTTAGTAAACAATTTTTTAAGTTATCGCCAATAGGCAGAAGCAACCAAGTTGGCAATTCTACGAGCTCTAAAACCCCAATATCTGAATATTTACTTTTCATTTATTGTGAGTTTATTGAAGCAGCGGTTGTACAAAGATTTTTACACAACTCTTAGTTGGGAGGTATCTTCAAATCGAATGTGTGATGTATTTATATTTGCTTGCATTGATTTTCTTATTAATTGATGTCTTCAAATTTGATTGTATTGATTGCCACCATCGTTAAACACCACCCAAAGTGTATGATAGAGTGAATAACCCAAGAAATATCAACTATAGAAAACCTTCACAAAAAAGTGAGAGAGACACGAGGCCATTTCACCAAATAAGGAGTGAAAATATTGAAATGAATAATTTACATAATGTATAGGCTTAAACACCACCCAAAGTGTATGATAGAGTGAATAACCCAAGAAATATCAACTACAGAAAACCTTCACAAAAAAGTGAGAGAGACACGAGGCCATTTCACCAAATAAGGAGTGAAAATACTGAAATGAATAATTTACATAATGTACAAGCTTATAAAACTGTTGAAAACATAGACAGGTGAAAAAATACCCTAGGGGGAAAAACATTTGAATAACCAATGTATAATTTTGCCTAAGTTAAAACTTAAGCCTAAGGTAAATGTAATTTACTCTAAAAGTGTACATAAATACATTGGGCTCCTCACGTCAATTGATGCCTCTACCTCTTCTTCTGGTGTCTTTTATGTTGCTTGCTCTAATACTTGTTGCACAATGTTGTCAGATTGAGATTAGCAAGAGAATGGCATTGAGACGGTATGATTATAATTGAATAGTGGAAAATGTGCATTATTTTTTAATTTGCTTGTACCCCAATGACAATGAAACACTGTCACCATATTTAACCTCAAAAGTGGTTAGTTGTCAATTAGAGTAGGGTTTCATACAAGCTTTTTTTTGTTGTTCAAAATTTGTAGAATTTTTGTGGAGTTACTCATCTCATCAAATATTTTAGGATTAGAGAAAGGGTACTTGTTTTCTTTGTCTTTGTAGTTTGGTGTTTGTCTCTCTTGTTAATTGAAGTTTCTTTTGATTTTATATGGGGTGAAGCTTTTGTTTTGGGACTTTTATCATGGTTGGTAAGTGGGTAGGCTCTCCATGGGATCCTTTATGTAAAGGGGGAGTATCCAACGATGGTTTGAAGAAAATATTCAACTATGCCAGTCTCGCTATTTTGAATGTTGGCAAGAGCATTCTGGTATCATAGGGGATTGCAAGAAATGACTCTCTTCACACTTGGGAATCACTACTTGTAGATTTTAGGGAGAAATTAGCAAAGGCAACATGTGTGGTGGAGATTTGAGACACTTTGGAAGAATTACTATTGCTCCCTAAAGGTGATGCAGTTGATTCACAAGACCCAATGGGGATTTAATCTAGACCCATTGGAAGCATTTCCCTTGCTGTTAGATATGGTTGATGCACTAGAACTAATGGCGATTGAGTCTAGCAATTTTCTAGAGAATTCAAAGTACAAATATTTCCAAGCTATATGTGCTTGGAGCTTCAAGATGCTTTTGGAAGTTAACAATCTTGTTAAAAATTTCAAGGCCTACAAATGGTAATGAAACATTTGTTTGTTCCTCACCAATAAGGTATGTTGGAAGTTTCAAGTGGGTAGACACTTCCAAGACTTGAAAGAGGAGTTTTGATCCATTCAATGGAGAGGTGTGAAATCATCAAAGGAATTGAGTAGGAGGGCCTTGATACAAATATTGATTTGGAATTTACAAAATAAAAATTACTAGATGCATCTGGTTCTAGATTTTTCAATAGGGCTTATGATCACTAGAAGACTACATTTAGTAATTCTAGAGTAACCTATTCAAGAGTTTCTCAACTCGGGCATGATATTATTCCTTATTGTGTTTATCTTCTTGGATGTTTTGGTTTTTTTTGTTGTTGTTCTTATCTCCCTACTTCTCTCTCTAGAGATTTCTATTGTAAACTAGTGAACTCTTGAGTCCATTGTCCTACTTCTGGACATCCAAGACATTAAAATAATATATTTCTTTCTTTTTCCCCTAAGAGTTCTTTTTGCAAGATTTTTTTCTTTATTTTATATTCCTTTTGCTATCATTTTTGGGCTAGGGTCCCATAATACATCCCCAAATCTTAATCCAAGAAATAAAATATACATCAACAACCTAATAAAGCATACAACTAATATTGAAAGATATATAATTGTAAGAAAAGACTCCTCTTACCATCCTTAACTATTTTCTTTATCCATATTCATCTGAATATGATTATTGAGCTTTGTTTTTTTTCTTCTGGTAAAATTTTGATATGCCATCAAGTATTCTATGTCCTAACTAGATATGTTTCATTGGCTTTGTAATATGGTGACTATATACTAATGCTATTCCAAGTAGGGGTAGTATCAATGAGGTCTAAATTGAGAAGCACAACAAAATAACCATTTTGCAAAGTACTTTTCTTCATTGTTCTAGGTATCAACTATGTAATATCCCATTTAATTTATTTTTTTTATATACCAAACCCTAGCTCACAATCATAATAATTTGCACCAATATCAAAACCAAGTACATCTTGTATGGATTTGCACAATCAAACATAAATATTAAATCCTTATTGATCCTTGATGAGATCAATTTAGAAATTACAGTCAATGATTTATTCTTTAATCAGAATAATGTTCAAAATTTAGTTCAAAAAACTTGCCTGATATTTTCCCTTAGAATGCCATGACTAGTTGATAGTTGAAAGGATATTTTAATTTAAATTAAAATTAATCAAATTTTCACAATGACAATCTCCATGTGAAATCACTCAAGAAATTATTTTCATTGTCCAATTTACGACCTAGATGGTTTTTGTCCATAGGTTAGTTGAACCAAAGTTTTTTTCTCCACTAGGAGTAGAAAATAAAATAGTTGCTCAATGATCCTCCTTTTCCTTGCTTGGCCTCACTTAAATAGAGATTTCCTCCAAAAGACGTACCTCTTCAAATGCCCCTTGATTGATATTATAAAAAATAAACTTTAATTATAATTTTATTCTAATATATTATTTAACCCTTTCGTAAGGGTGGAAACCACAAGCATATGATCGAATTCCATGACCTTGCTAGCATCCTTTATATTATATACTAATCACAAATTTTGGTATCTAATTAGTAACAAGATATCAAACTTCATGTAGTAATTCATAGAGTTTTCTCATAACAGTTGTTTTGATTGTTGAACCAATTGTTGATATTAGGTTCTTCATGCTCTTGATATACCTACGCTATTATACCATTTTAATCACCTCTTTTAATTATTGTTGTGCTCGGTTTAAATTTGTAGATGGGACACTACAAACTACTTCTCCACTTTAGAATCTGTTAAAACAAACATAACTGACAATCTCAAGATCAAGTATTGCTCTCATATGTGTAATTACTTTTGTTGTAGAATAGTTTCCTTAATTATTTTGATCTAGTCGTAAGTTGCATAGTCACACAGAGGAGCAACCAAATCCAAGCTTTGTGTGACCACACCTTATAAGGTCTTTTGGTTTTTGTGGACGCTAGCCAAACCGTAGATTACAAATAGTTTTCTAGAGTGTGAGTAGGATGATAGTGGGTTATTTTAGGTGTTTTAATCTTAGTGTGTTAATGAAATGAGACTATTTCCCAAATTTAAATGCAGTGTTTTAAATTGATTTCTATAGATTAAAAAAAAAAAAAATTCATATAAAAATTTAATATAATATTTAAAGCTCAATTAAAGACTTAGAAATTAAATTGCATATAATGAATTGATCAACAATTTCACTCAAATACATTAAATCATGTTGTAAATAAATTATTAATTCAAAAAAAACTCAAAGGGTTTAAAACAAATTTATTGCTCAGACAATTTATCAATATTAACACTTATCTTTGAAATGTGCAAAAGAAATCCCCAACTATTGTTGGAATGGTCCTTGATTTAGCCTGTTCAGTTTGTAAGTAGTCTGGGAGGAAAGCAGACTTTGTTGCTCTACACGAGTGTTGGTTCCACTGGAACAACGCTCAACACTCATGCCACAAAACCATGCCTTGGCCAAGACTGCCCTGAATGCACACACTTGTACCCCAGGTTGGACAGGAGTGCCCCTTCTCCGTCCTACTCACAACCTACTAACCTAAAACCCTATTCCCATAATGTGCTCCACTTGACTTTCCTCTTTTTTTCATGTCCCTCAATAATTTAGTTTTCACTGGTTTTATACAACATAAAGGGTAGTTCAACTAACACACCCTTTTACAAATAATAATTGCATCCCATGAAAACTCTAATTATTATTTTATTACATTTTCCTTCTAGAACTATTACATTAGTTCTTATATTTATTTACTTATTTACTTATTTACTTTTATTCTATTTTTTTTTTCTTCCACAGGGAAAAAAGTCTCATAACAATTCTCCCCATGTTGTTTAGCTGCTGCCCTCAGTAGCTTGATGATTTTCTGCATCACACATACATATAAATAAAATATCCTTTAGTTAAAAAAATGAGGATATTGGTCTTTAATAAAATTAACATTTTCCCAAGTAGCACTATCATTATCACAATGACTCCATTTAATTTTTACTTCATTTATAACTTTATTTCTCAATATTCTAGATCTTTTTTCAATTATTTGTTCTGGTTCAACCTTAAATTCACAAGAAGGTTCAATAGAAATAGTTTTCCAATCAATAACATGATTTGCATTGTATATATATTTCTTAAGTAAACTTACATGAAATACATTATGGATTTGCAATTGAGGGGGTAAAGCAAGTTTATAAGCAACATCCCCTAATCTTTCTAATATTTCAAAAGGTCCACAAAAATGAGGAGCTATCTTAGAATATTTACCCAGTTTTAACGAACTCCTTTTTGGTTTGACTCTAAGAAAAACATGTTCACCAACCTCAAAATCTCGAGTAGACCTCTTAGAATCTGCCCAACTTTTATACCTATCTTGGGCAGCCTTCATATTTTGTTTGGCTTTATTAATAATGGCTTCCATCTCTAACAAGTTTTCATTCTCATACCAAACTTTATGGACAGGATCAGACCATGAAATGGGTGTATTACAATTTCGGCCATAGACAGCTTCAAAAGGTGACATCTTAATGGTGGAATGATATCCTTGATTGTATGCAAACTCTACCAAGTGTAAATAGTCTTCCCATGACCCAGGTTTATCCATGGTATACATTCACAACATGTCTTCTAAGATTCTATTAACCCTTTCTATTTGGCCATCAGACTCGGGATGATAGGCAGTACTAAAATTTAAATGAGTACCAAGTTCTACAAATAGAGATTTCCAAAAGGAGGAGGTAAACCTAGGATCTCGATCTGAAATAATGTTCTTTGGAATACCATGTAACCTAACAATTTCTTTGACAAAAATGTGGGCAATATCAGAAGCAGAGGATTTTATTTTGATAGGTATGAAATGTGCCATCTTGGTTAATCTATCCACCACTACAAAAATAGAGTCATGTCCTTTACGTGTTCGAGGTAATCCAGTAATGAAGTCCATACTAATTGACTCCCATTTCCAAGTTGGAATAGACAAGGGTTGCAAGAGGCCTGGAGTTTTACATTGTTCTACTTTTACCTTTTGGACAAGTTAAACATTGTTGAACATAAGTACGAATTTCAGTCTTCATTTGAGGCCAAAAGTAGTTTCTTTTGATTGAGAGATAGGTCTTCTGGAATCCAGGGTGTCCGGCTATTGGGATATCATGAGAGTCTTTCAGTATTTGAGATTTAAGGTTAGGTATATTGGGAATGCACAACCTTCCTTTGTAATAAAGGAGACCATTGCTACTCAACAAATAAGATTCTAATCGATCTTTCAAATGGACATTAGAGGAGGGGTTTTGGAGGCCTTCATAAATGGATTGAAAGTAGTCATCAATAGGTAACTTGGATTTTATATCTTGTTCAAATTGGCTTCTCTCAAGGGTCAAGGCATTAACACATAGTCGTCTTCGACTTAAGGCATCTGCCACTACATTTTCTTTTCCAGGAACATATTGGATGGTGAAATCATATTCAGTTAAGAGTTCCATCCATCTTCTTTGTCTCATATTAACCTTTTGACAAGTTAAACATTGTTGAACATAAGTACGAATTTTAGTCTTCATTTGAGGCCAAAAGTAGTTTCTTTTGATTGAGAGATAGGTCTTTTGGAATCCAGGGTGTCCGGCTATTGGGATATCATGAGAGTCTTTCAGTATTTGAGATTTAAGGTTAGGTATATTGGGAATGCACAACCTTCCTTTGTAATAAAGGAGACCATTGCTACTCAACAAATAAGATTCTAATCGATCTTTCAAATGGACATTAGAGGAGGGGTTTTGGAGGCCTTCATAAATGGATTGAAAGTAGTCATCAATAGGTAACTTGGATTTTATATCTTGTTCAAATTGGCTTCTCTCAAGGGTCAAGGCATTAACACATAATCGTCTTCGACTTAAGGCATCTGCCACTACATTTTCTTTTCCAGGAACATATTGGATGGTGAAATCATATTCAGTTAAGAGTTCCATCCATCTTCTTTGTCTCATATTAAGGTGAGGTTGAGTAAAGATGTGTTGGAGACTACGATGGTCAGTTTTTAATATAAACTTATTCCCTAATAAATAATGGTGCCAAACCTTTAAAGCATGGACAATGCCTAGTAATTCAAGATCATGGATTGGATAATTTCTTTCAGTAGGTAACAACTTTCTAGATTCATAACACACCACTTGGTTATCTTGCATTAGAACACCGCCGATACCTGTGCCGCATGCATCAGTGATCACAACAAAAGGCTTACTAAAATTAGGAATACAAAGGATAGGTGCAGATGTTAATAAAGTCTTTAGTGTGTGGAAAGCTTTATCACATTCTGGAGTCCAATTATAGCTTTGTTCTTTCTTCGTTAGATCGGTCAAAGGTGAAGCTATCTTGGAATAATTCTTAACAAAATGACGATAAAACCCAGATAATCCTAGGAAACTTTTAACTTCATGCGCATCCTTTGGGATAGGCCAATCTTGAATTGCCTTAATTTTAGTAGGGTCGGGTGAAATACCTTTTTCAGAAATAACATGTCCTAAGTAAGATACTTCTGATTTGAAGAATTCACACTTGCTAAGTTTGGCATATAACTTATTCTTTCGTAAGGTTTCTAGTACCATTCTAAGATGTTTTTCATGTTCTTTTTCATTTTTTGAGTATATTAAGATATCATCTAGAAAGATGATTACAAACACATCCAAAAATGGGCGAAAGATATCGTGCATTAAGGTCATAAAAGTTGCAGGTGCATTAGTTAAACCAAAAGGCATAACTACAAATTCATAATGACCATATCGTGTTCGAAAGGCAGTTTTGGAAATGTCAGATTCTTTAATACGAATTTGATGGTATCCTGATCGTAAATCAATTTTGGAAAAACATTTAGCACCATGTAATTGATCTAGGAGATCATCAATTCGAGGTAAGGGATACTTATTTTTTATGGTTAATTTATTAAGTTGTCGATAATCTATACATAACCTCATGGTGCCATCTTTCTTTTTGACAAATAATACTGGTGCACCCCAAGGAGAGACACTTGGTCTTATTTTTCCTTCCTTAAGTAATTGTGTCAACTGAATTTTTAGTTATGTTAATTCAGGGATAGATTGACGATAGGGAGCTCTAGAGACTGGTTCTGCTCCGGGAACTAAATCAATTGCATGTTCTATAGATCTTTTTGGGGGTAGACTATCTAAATCTTCAGGAAAAACATCTTTGAATTCTTGCACTACAGGTTTGATATTGATGTCTAACTTGAATTTATCACCTATTTGAAAAATCATAGCACAAAATATCTTACAATTTTTCCTAGCACTACGCTTGATTTGCATAGCTGAAATGGTTTTAATGTGAAGAGGTCTATTCTCCCCCTGTAAAATTTGACATGTCCCCATGTTAGAGTTTATGATGACTTGTTTGTTTTCACAACCAAGGAGGGCATTATTTCTTTCCAACCAACTCATACCTAGAATGGCATCATATTTACCAAGATTCAATACATGAAAATGATCACATGTTACAAAGTTATCTAACTCAAATTCTAAGTTTTCAATAAGCATACCAGTTTGTTTTACTATTCTACCATCTTCCATTTCCACCGCTAAGGGCTCAATTAACTTAGATGCAATTTTTAGTTTAGAGACAACTTTAGGAGAGATAAAATTATGACTACTACCAAAATAAACAAGAAATATAATGGGATGACCATGTATGAATCCTTTAATTTCAATGAAGGAAGGTTGAAAATGCACCATACCTGCATCAATGGCTACATAAATATTCATGTTGGGTTGTGGAGTAGAGGTAGTGGTGCCCTTGTTTTTGGGTTTATAGTCTTCTTTTTTGTGAGGACAACAATGTTGGTAATGGTTCTCACCACAAGTCCAACATTTTATTTCAAGAGGTGTTGGTTTATTTCAGTTGGGTCTAACCATCTTAGTGAATCGACAATGAACTTTCTTTTGACCAAATTCATTATGCTTTCTTTTATGCTTTTCATTGGGTTGCCTTGAAATTGGATCAAGTGTTTCAAACTTCTTCTCAATTTGGGTTGCTTCATCTATGGAGGTGGGTTTACCACACCACACATTAACTTGGTATGCATGTCTTAAACCATTTATGAATCAAATCACTCGATCATGTCCTTCAATGAAGGGTACAAATATATTGAGCCTTTCAAAATCTTGTTTGTATTCATTTACTGATTGGCCTCGTTGTTTTAGTTCAAAGAAATCAGTTCTCTTTTCTTATATGAAGAAATTAGAAAGGTTTTTTTGTGAAAATAATTTTTTAAATTGTGACCATTTCACTTTGTTGGCTTTTAGTTTTTGATATTGAATTATATCTTGCCACCAATTCAAGGAACTATTTTTAAGTTGATACGTGGCAATTTGGGTCCTACTATAACTACTAGTACTTTGCAATTCGAAGTATCTTTCTAAGTTTGTTAGCCATTTTTTCACTTCCTCTCCAGTGTTGGTATTGCCACTATACTCTGGTAATTTAATCTTTCGAGCAAAGTTGTCTAATTCTTTTTGTGTTTGTTTACTAGTATTGCCACTATACTCTGGTAATTTAATCTTTTGAGAAAAGTTGTCTAATTCTTTTTGTGTTTTTTTACTATTATCATCATCAGAGGATTCAAATTCAAAAGTGTGAGAAGTGTTATCACTAGAAGTTGAGTCTTCCTCTGATGATATTGGTCACTTCTTGGATTTTTTTGATTTACTTTTGCTTCTTTTCCTACTTGTCTTTGAATTCTTCTTGCTTTCTAATATTTCTACATTGTTTAGTCCTTTTTGTTCTAGTGCTTATTGCCTAATTTGTTGTACTTGGGCAGCTAATGCAACAACTTCTTGCATTAGTGCTTGGTTGATCCTCTCCAAATTCTCATAAGCTTTTTGGTTGCTCTTAGATGTCATTGTGGTAGGTCAATCTGTTTATGTAAAGGAATTAAATCAATATTGATTGTTTTAAAAGTTGTTTGTTTTTTTAAATAACTTGCAAAAGAAAATTGAAAAGATAAAAGGGTGAAACTAAGGTTTCAAAATGTGAATCAAATTAGAGGGTTAAATTTGCTGCCAATAAAATATGTAAAAATTGAGCACAGAAGTCCCATGCAATGTAAAACCAATTTTAGTATGTGAGGATTCAACAAAGATAATATAATATGTGAGTAGCTCATGGAAATAGTAAATTGTAGAGTGATAAAGAGTTTCCACAGCAACTTTGCTATAGCATAACATTCACAATTTTTTTAACCCTATGTTTATTTCCTTTTGTGCACTACAAAGAGTTTATTACCTATAATTTATTTTATATGAAGTAATTATTTGTATTTAATCCCTATCATGAAGACAAAGAAAGTCTGTGTTGGTTGTAACTCGGTTGTAAAAAACAAAAATTAGTTTTGTCTTTCTAGGAAGTGAATATTTAATTATAAACTAACTCTCCCAAAATTTATGAATGGTAGTTAGAAGGTGAAATCTTTAATCATTAAGGAAATAAATAAATAGTTTCTAATTATTAGGAGATCTACCATACGTGACAGGAAAATTCACATGGAAAGTTTCTATTTTTCTCAATTCCAAAATAAACAATTTACTAAATCTAGTAGCAAAAATGCAATGATGAGATTCAATTATGAATTTACTTGATGAAAAAGAAAAAGAAAAATGATTAAATATCCAATTTGAAGTTTTATGTAAATTTAAAAACCACAAGTTACTCCAAATAAAAATAAAATAAAATAGGTTTGAGTGAAATTTTATTTTATTTTCTTTTAAATTAGTTTCCTGTGAAAATTTATAAATAACTTGAATTTAAAAGAATCATCCCATGAAACAAATTGTGGATAAAGAAATTGAAAGGTAAAAAGTAAATGAGTGATTTTAGATGATGAAACAAATTGTGAATAAAGAAATAGAAATGGTAAAAGTAAATGAGTAATTTTATCATTAAAATTTTAATTTAAAATAAGTAAATATCCTTAAATATTTTAACTTAGATATTTTAACCTTTTAAACATAATACATAATTGATAAAGAAATCAAGAATCAATTTAAACTATTATAAAATCTAGTTTATCTATTTTTATTTAACTTTTGAACATAATAAATAATTGATAAAAAAAATGAAAATAAGAATCAATTTGAACTATTATAAAATCTAATCTATCTATTTATTATTATTATACCAAATGAAATGAGACTAATTACCAAAAAAAAAAATTCATGCAAAAATAAAGAATCAATTTAAACTATTATAAAATCTAGTTTATCTTTTATTTAAGTTTTGCACATAATAAATAATTGATAAAAAAATGAAAATAAGAATCAATTTGAACTATTATAAAATCTAATCTATCTATTTATATATATATATATATATATTCAAAAATAAATGCAACGAAATTAATTGATGATCGGAAAGGCTCTAATACCAAATGAAATGAGACTAATTACCAAATTTAAATGCAATGTTTTAAATTGATTTCTACAGATTAAAAAAAAAAATTCATACAAAATTTATAATATTTAAAGCAATTAAGACAGAAATTACATCCGTAGCTCTTATTTTATTTTATTTTTTCTTTTAACTATTACATTATTTCTTATATTTATTTACTTATTTGCTTGTTACTTTTTCTTTATTTCTTTTTCTTTTATTCTATTTTCTTTTTCTTTTTTCTTCCATGGGAAAAAAGTCTCTTAATAGTTAAGCTTTATTTTTCCATTTCTTCCTTTACACAAATTTGATGACACCTTATGACATTATGAGCTTATACATTCTTGTGATTTATATTTTGAATACAATTTAAATTGAATAGAAAAGCCACATTACCTATAAAGATATGAATATCATTCGATTTCCCTCTATATTGGGAAGCATTGAAAGATTAGTGTTTGTCAACCAAATAATGAGTAGACCGTGTACACATTTTTCTATCCTCCCTTCTTCTCCTAAGATCCAATGACCATAACACTCCGACTAGATATAATAACATGTGGCTACTTAGATTCTTCATAGAATCTATTTCTTTTTGAAATTTGACAAAATTATGTAAGTAATAATATGATACAATGATTCTTTGTATAAATAAAAATTCATATTGCAGTCAAAAAGTGTATATATTTATATTATTAAATATAACTAATTATATAATGTTAAAATACATTTAATTTTTTTCTTTACTTTTCTATGGGCGCACCCCTTGAACCTTCTATGGGAGCAAGTGCATCTATATATACAACTAAAGTTTTGAGGTGTGACTCATTCTACAACTCATTACATTGGCATGCCAAGTGAGAACTGTTAACATGAGTTTTTGAAGATTCAACCAAAATATCATTTGTTGTTAGAACCATATCATATTCTTATTTAAAACATAACTTATATCAATCTAAACAATCTCAATTTCTTTTTGTGGTCATAAACCTTATGATCTCTAACCTTTATATCCAAAATAAAAATGATCCAATAATTAGCCTAAACACAAAATATTATTTACTTTTATAAACAAAAATTATACTTCCTTTTCTATCCTACTAATATACATATATTATTTTCATGTAAAAGGTTTCTCAATAAAATATATTATGATAAAGACATTTGGGATGCGAGATGATTCCGTGATAAACAGTCCACATGTACAAAGATATTACAGTTCATTGTTCTTAGTCGTTTACAGAGTGTACGAAAAAGAAAATCTTTTGACAGGAGGACAATCTCATCGGAATAATTACTGGTGGTAAAGTAAGACTATAACTCTTGAAATAAATTAAAGAATGTCACTAGGAATAGCATACAGGATCTCCTATTTGTTACAGCTGGTCAGACTAAGATATCTATCAAGATTCAAGTTCAATGCATTATCATTTTTTGTATAGTACAGGAAAGCCTATGAAGACCTGCAATTTCAAATATCTTCTGCAATTTCCAATATCTTCTGCAATTTTGAATACCAATCTCTTGCCATTATAGGTATATGAAGACCTTATGTTTCATTTCCATATTTGGCAATTTTCTTTCGCTCTTTGATTGGAATGGCAGTAAAGGTTTGTCGTAAGAACTGACAATACTTAAATTGCGGTAGCTTTCTCGGGCATAGAATCCCGAACCAATCTTTTTAGTACTGTAAAAATATTCAGGCCAACTATTACCGAATATGTTTAAGTCAATCATCGATTCGACTCACTCTTGAGTGATTTATTTTGTGTGTGTATAAATTAAATCATCACATTTAGTCACATTCCGCCATTATTCATTACGATTACCTTACGATTGCCATTAATCCAGTCTGCTTCCCTTGATATAACAAATCCCTTTTCATTCTGGTTGAGAAGTCATAGACCTGCAAAGAGAAACATCATAAGATTTGTGTGGATTTTGGAGGGAGTAAATACTATAAACACCTCAAACAATGGAAATTAGTGGATGTTAAGCTAAGATGAGTTAAATAGCTGGCAGATATAAATTGAACTTTACTACAATGTGTTGATTCTTCAGGGTGAGGTTGACGGTAGGACAAAGGGGCAATGTCTATGGGGGTGACAATTTGCACAAATGAGCATCATGGCATCCGATGGCTACACACATGCAAACCCCTGTAAGCCACTACTAACGGTTTGTACCTGTACCTGTTCTTTTGTCCTACTGCGGCTGTCACCCATCACCTACACTGTAATCAACTTGCCCTCCTCTCTGCAATTGCCGAGAGCTGCTAAGAAATGTCTATAAATTTTTATTTTTTCTTAGAACATATTTTAAAAGTGCATTAATTTCTTTTTAATTTTTTATTATATGTTTTAAAAATTAGTGTATTAAAATTATTATGTATTTCTAGTTAAATTTTTTTATTTCTTTTTAATTTTTCGAATTGATGTAATATAGATCTTTTAAATATTTTTAAGTATTATTTTTTATTTGATAAACTATTTTTATTTACTTAGAATTATTTATTTTTTATCTACTTAATATCTACTTTATTTTATGTTTAAAATATTTTGTTTTACTGTATTGTTTAAAAGATTTTTTGTCTAAAAAGTTTTCTTGTGTTTAAATCTACAAGTGAGAAATTATTTCAAGTTAGTTTTGCACCTCCAAAAATTAAATATTTATACAAGAATGTTAAACAATATCAAATAAAAATAAGGAGGATTTAAATTTTAGTGTTTCAAATTTGCATGTGAAATACATGTTCAAAAATATTATTATAGATTGTGACATCAACTAAAAGTACATAATAACAAATATTTTAAACATAAAGTAAGTGTAACACCCGTCCATTTTGGATCTTTTGATCAACAGTGCTTTCTTTGTTATGTGTTTCTGTTATGTTGTGACTGATCATTTGTTTATAACATGCTTTCACATTAGCATAGTTGTTATTTGAATTAATATTGATGTATGTTTCACATTAGCATAGTTGTTATTTGAATTAATATTGATGTATGCTCATTTATTGATTATTGATGTTTTAATTTTGGTCAGTCTTGATGTGACTGTATTGGTGAAGCGAACGGTATTGCATCACTCGCTCGCGAGTGCCTTGTAATTTAATTTATTGCATTGAAGAAAACTTTGACTACATTGAGAACTGAAATTTTCTTCTGTAAAGGTTCTTTACTATTTTTGTCAAATTTGAAATTGAAAAGTTATTTTATTACTGTAATGCAAATTGGAAATATATTAGGAAATTATTTTTATATACTGTAGAAGTTCTTGTTTCTTTTTTTTAAAAGATTACCGTGAAAATGAAACCTCTGTATAAAATAATTAAATCCTCTGTGTAATTTGTTTATTCGAAATAGATTTATACATGAGAAAATTATAGTGGAATTATTGAACCTCTGTAGGATTGAAAATGAAATCTTTTGGAAACCTCTAGTAATTTAAAAATTAAAAAAAAATAGCAGAGAGAGTGTGTTACTAAATTAATCATAACTCAAAATTTCCGAACTGGGTAGAGCTAAATTGTTTATATGTTTTAGACGATTTGATTACGCACCTTCAGTAAAAATTTCAGAGAAACCCAGATCCGAAAATAAAAGTTATTAAAGTCGCAAGTAGTGGGTTTATGATTAGGGTTGTTTGAAAATTGTTAATTTATATTTATATATTTATTTAATTGTTTAAAAATATATATTAGAAATATTGCATCTAATTTTAGAGTATTTAAAATATATTTAAATGTATTTTTAAATAGGTGCATGCACATGCACAATTTGATATTTTTAAATAAACGTTGGAAAATAATAATTAGATTATGTAATTAGAATATATATATATAATTATTTAAAAAAAAAATTATATCGTTAATTAATGCATACTATGCACAAGTAGGTGTTTTATAATAAGATGATTTTATTAGAAGGATTAAGATTTCTATTTATATTTGTTTGTGAAATTTGAGTTAACAATTAGTTTTAATTTTCTTATCTTTTGTAAAGAGAAGTATTTGTATATTATAAAAGTATGTAAATGCATGGGTTAATAAAATCTTAAAATAAAAAGACTTACGAGTAAAAATTGATTTGTATTTAAATAGATATTAATTCAATTTGGATTTAAGAAATCTGAATATTAGATTATTTAAGTGCCTGAATTATTTTAAGTTGTATTATTTTCTATTCATATTTGCGGACAATTTGAATTGAATATTATGAGTAATTATCAAATTCAAAGTTAAGCAGTTGGTTTAATTCATTGTGGATTTATTAGATTTATGAAATCTTAATGGTCATTTATTTAATTACTTGAGTGGCTTCTTATTGTTGTATATTCTTTTGTAATTCTGGATTGGGCATTGAGAATATTTGTTGTCAAGAAAATTATAAGTCTTCCAGAGATTGTGAGAAGTTTATTGTATTTTTGTTCGCCTTTTTTGAGATTTTCCTTAGGTAGTGCACATTTTTTGGGTTTCAGTATTTAACATCTGTAGGGATGTGTGAATTAGTTTGAACACCCAATTACTATGAACGAGTTGTGTGATTTGATTTGAGCACCCGGTTACTACGAACGAGATGTGTTGTTCTTTGCAAAATAGTTGATATTTGTTATCGTATTTTGTGCATTGTCTACCACTGAGTTGTGGAATATGTTATTGTGTTGTCGATAGGGGAGTGGTTTTCAACGGGGGCCGGGACACAAAGAGGTCCCAGGATAACTCATGTGAAAGTTAGTTTAATTAGTGGAAATTAAATAACCTTTATTAGGGATAGAGTAGTTTAATATTTAATCAGATAATTTAGCCTCACTCATTGGCTCAAGGGCTAGTATGAGACTTGAGATGAGTCGGGAAGGTCTGAAATGACAAGATCGTTATCTTGTCTTCTCGAAAGATAACCGATTCCGCGCTGGTGTGCATGTGGGGCCAAAATCGTGAGAGGTTACTAGAATAACCCTAGAGGGGGGCCGGGACCTAGGAAGATCTCCTTTGGATAACCAATGCAACCTTTGTGATGACACTTCTCCTATGACAACGGTCGATTTGTATGGTACAGCGGATGTATTTGATTCAGTGGTTTTGGAAGTAATGTAACCTTATATTTTGTGTTTATTGGTACAGTGTTGTTTTGCATTGATTTAATGGTGTTGTATATGTGGAAATATGTTTAATACATTTCTATGTGTTAGATTTATCTTAAAATGGTTTAATGCTTTGTTGTAAGTTGTATCTTGAGTTTAATATTCATATGCTATGGTTGGTTAAATTTTTTAAGTAATAGTGTTCACATGTAGATGCGTTGCGTAGCCTAGAGGATGTATGTTACTAGAGTAGGTTACTTTACTCGTCTTGTTTTAACTTTTAAGAAAAAAATTAGTTGTGCTTCTACGGTATTGCATAGTCCTCTAGGTTGCAGGACGGGGTTTTACACTTGGTATCAGAGCCTAGGTTTAAACACTGGGAACTCTGGGATTATGATTAACCCATTAGGTTGTAAGTTGTGTAAGTTTATACTTTGAGCACTATGAGCCCATTGTATTGACCTAGTTGTTTACTCATTAGTGTTGTTTTCCTTTTTGGGTTGTTTTCCCTTGTTTGCCTAGGAGTGGTCATCAGGTGGTGTAAGTCCAATGGTGCAGAAAACCAGTGAAAGGGATAGGATCCTCAGTGTAGTGCGTAATGCACTGATATCCTTTCTACTGGAAGAATGCATTATGGACGATTGTGTAGTGTGTGATTTTGATGTGTTGTGTGTGGTGGATGACAATCAATTTTGCTATTGTTTCTGCCCTTACATGTATTTTGTTGAATGCTTTTGTGATGGTTAGGCTCGCAAGCCTACCAAGAGGTGTGTTTCGCTTGGCTTCCTTCTTATCGCTTGACTATTTCATTGTGTAAGGGGTTGTGACCCTTGAGTGGTTCTTGAGTGTGGTTGTAGTGTGTTTCTTGGGTGTATTCCAAATTCTTGTTGGGGCGAGATAGTCGTAGGACCTCTTACCTTGAGTGCCTTAATATGGCATTTTAGAGGGTTGAGTTTCCCAACCTTTTTTTGTGTTGTGGAGGAATGATGCCTCCTAGGTCTTGTCTTACCCTTCAAGATTGGAGTGATTCCCTTATTTGAGAGTCTCCCAAGGTTGAGATCAATTACCTTCCTATATCCTATGTTGGGGGTGAGCATGTTGGACCTTAGTTTGTTGGTGGGTTGCAGGTGACATGTGTTGCCTAAAATTACCCTTGCTTGGCTTCTATGCTCATGTTGTGAAAAGGTTTGTTTGACCTTGAGGTTGCCAAGAAGTTCATTTTTGTGTGTATTCTCTTCTAGAGTCTTGTTTTTTTTTCTTCACCATGCAAGTATCTGATGCATGTTTATTGGTGCTTTACCTCTTTGTGCGAGTGATTGCCTGATTGACCCTATGTGGTTTTGGAGTTACTTTTGCATGTTATATTGTTTTGAAAATATGAAATATGGTGATAGAAAATAAATGATCATGTTGTTGGCTCATAGAGATTTGTGCACACTCTCATATGATTGATGCATTTGTGTGGAAGTGATCATGTGATGATGAAACTATGATTGCATTCGTTCCTATGTTAGAATTGTAAATAACTATTGTCTTCTCTCTCTTCCCATTGGTTTACAAAGATGCCTGTCCATAAGTGTGTGGGGTATGTTGTATCTTATGAGAAAATTCTTATGTATTCATGAAGGTTTTTTTTATTAGATCAAACCTTGGTTAAAGGATCTAAGTCCCCAAGTTGCATTCATAATCATGGAAAATGTATAATATGAATAGAAAATCATTTTGCAGTAAGTAAAAGTTTAGAGGAAAAGGGATTAGTGAAACTATTGTATGTTAATGATAATTGCGTAATAGGTGTATCTTGTTGGTGAGGCCTATAGTCCCCAACTTTATTGATAAGTCTTAAGAAATCATGAGAGGTTAAATTGTTGTACTTGGATTCAAAGTGCCAAATGTTAAACAAATGTTGAAGTGATAATGTTGCATACCTTGTCTTCGGTAAACATTGTAATGCTATTGCACTATGTGTGGGAAATAAATGTGGATAACCTATGTGTGTACTAAGGAAATTTATCATCTTAATAAAAGTGAATGTGAATGTGAGATTTATCATAGCATTGCTGATTTACTCCATGTGGCACTATGATACATTGTATGGATTATTTGTGTGGGACTTGGCTTTTGGTTCATGGATTCCTGTATCAGGGTTTAGTATGATTCTTTTCGGTGTCTAGATGGACCCACATGTCACCTTGTGATGATTTCTGGTGGTGTGTATGGGTGCATATGTGTAGTATGTATGTTAATCTTTGGTTATGTGCTTTGGAGTTTTGGTTGGTGGTTGTATCACCATGTTGAATTGCATGAGTTGATAGTGTATTAGGTTGGATTGACTATAGCATGAGATTGCTGTTGTTTTTATGTTAAGATTTGAAATGGTTCAGTTTATGAACCATTGAGTATGCGCGATTTTATGGTGTTTGTTTTGGGGGTACTTGCAAGCTTCCAGGAGTAAGCCTAACCCTAGGGGGGGAGGATGTAACACCCCTCCATTTTGGATATTTTGATCGACAGTGTTTTCTTTGTTATGTGTTTTTGTTATGTTGTGACTGATTATTTGTTTATAACATGCTTTCACATTAGCATAGTTGTTATTTGAATTAATATTGATGTATGCTCATTTATTGATTATTGATGTTTTAATTTTAGTCAGTCTTGATGTGACTATATTGGTGAAGAGAACGGTATTGCATCACTCGCTCGTGAGTGCCCTGTGATTTCCACAATTCTCTCTTCATGGTGTGTATGATTTACTATATGTATATATATACGACATTTGCTTGTTTACAGGATTGCAGGTACATGACATTAGCTTCACCTGGTTTCATAGGTCTAAGCATGTCTACTACTCAACAGTAATATTGGGAGATAATAACGGGTTACCTAGTCATACCTTTACCCTAGTACAGTGTGTCGTCAGTTTAAACTTGGTCTTAGTTTTATCATTGTTGTTCTGGGTATTTTACTCTTGTGCAAATTTAATTTAGATTAAATGTGTATTTAATTTTAAATATTTAATTAAATAAATTATTGTTGTGAGGGCTTTAGAATAAATAAATAAATTTATTTTGGTTATGTTGATTGAGTAAATTTTATTATTAAAAATAAATGGTAATTAAATAAGTAAAAATATTTAAATTTGTTTTAATTAGTAAATTGTATTATTATATTTAAATGCATGTGAATGGAAAATATCTAAATTGTTGAGGGAAAAGATATTTTAGATATTTTGTTTAAGATAACTGAGAGTGAAAAATTTGTGATCTAATTGGATGGGTTGTGGAAAATTGGTGAGGAAATTGTGGATCTTTTGTTTTAGAATTATTTTGTTGTAGAATTCTTGGCTGTGTTTTTTTGTTGTCTTCTGGAAGGAGGCAATCGAATTGAAGAAAGCTTTGACTACATTGAGAATTGAAATTATAGAGAAGCTCGACAACATTTTCTTGACGCAACATTCTTTTGTAACAAGTTCTTTACTGTTTTTATGAAATTTAAAATTGAAAAGTTATTTTATTACTGTAATGCAAATTAGAAATGTTTTAGGAAATGATTTTTCAATACTGTAGAAGTTCTTGTTTCTTTCTTTTAAAAGATTGTTGTGAAAATAAAACCTTTGTAGAAAATAATTAAATCCTCTGTGTAATTTGTTTATTCGAAATAGATTTATACTGTAGGATTGAAAATGAAATCTTCTGAGAAAACCAAAATAAACCTAGATCTGAAAACAAAAGTTATTAAAGTTGCAAGTAGTGGGTTTATGATTAGGGTTGTCTAAAAATTGTTAATTTATATTTATATATTTATTTAATTGTTTAAAATATATATTAGAAATATTGCATATAATTTTAGAGTATTTAAAATATATTTAAATGTATTTTTAAATAGGTGCATGAACATGCAAAATTTGATATTTTTAAATAAACGTTGGAAAATAATAATTAGATTATGTAATTAGAATATATATATAATTATTTAAAAGAAATATTATATCGTTAATTAATGCATACCATGCACAAGCAGGTGTTTTATAATAAGATGATTTTATTAGAAGGATTAAGATTTCTATTTATATTTGTTTGTGAAATTTGAGTTAACAATTAGTTTTAATTTCCTTATGTTTTGTAAACAGAACTATTTGTATATTATAAAAGCATGTAAATGCATGGGTTAATAAAAAATCTTAAAATAAAAAGACTTAGGAGTGAAAATTGATTTGTATTTAAATAGATATTGATTCAATTTGGATTTAAGAAATCCAAATATTAGATTATTTAAGTGCCTGAATTATTTTAAGTTGTATTATTTTCTATTCACATTTGAGGGAAATTTGAATTAAAAATTATGAGTAATTATCAAACTCGAAGTTAAGTAGTTGGTTTAATTCATTGTGGATTTATTGGATTTAGGAAATATTAATGGTCATTTATTTAATTACTTGAGTGGCTTCTTATTGTTGTGTATTCTTCTGTAATTGTGTATTGAGCATTGGGAATATTTGTTGTCAAGAAAATTATAAGTCTTCCAGAGATTGTAAATTTGTGAGAGGGTTATTGTATCTTTTGGTCGCCCTTTTTGAGATTTTCCTTAGGTAGTGCACATTTTTTGGGTTTTAGTATTTAACATCCGTAGGGATGTGTGAATTAGTTTGAACACCCAATTACTATGAACGGGTTGTGTGATTTGATTTGAGCACCCGGTTACTACGAACGGGATGTGTTGTTCTTTGCAAAATAGTTGATATTTGTTATCATATTTTGTGCACTATCTACTCTTGGGTTGTGGAATATGTTATTGTGTTGTCGATAGGGGAGTGGCTTTCAACGAGGGCCGGGACACAAAGAGGTCTCAGGATAACTCCTGTGAAAGTCAGTTTAATCAATGGAAATTAAATAACCTTTATTAGGGATATAGTAGCTTAATATTTAATCAGATAATTTAGCCTCGCTCATTGGCTCAAGGGCTAGTATGAGATTTGAGATGAGTTGGGAAGGCCTGGAATGGAAAGATCATTATCTTTTCTTCTCGAAAGATAACCGATTCCGCACTGGTGTGCATGTGGGGCCGGAATCGTGAGAGGTTACTAGGATAACCCAAGAGGGGGGCTGAAACCTAGGAAGATCTCCTTTGGATAACTAATGCAACCTTTGTAATGACACTCCTCCTATGACAATGGTCGATTTGTATGGTACAATGGTTGTATTTGATTCAGTGGTTCTGGAAGTAATGTAACCTTATATTTTGTGTTTATTGGTATAGTGTTGTTTTGCATTTACTGGTATAGTGGGGTCTTGTATATTGTCTGTGTCTAGAGGTAATAGGTTGTCTTGGTTTCCTGTTACTATCTCCTAGCACGGGGGCTGGGCCTATGGGTACCAGATTGTTGGGTGGCATGCATCTTACACTGTTGAGTTTCTCTTCATGTTCGTGATGGCGGGATCTTCTTGTTTCAAGAGCTCGTGTGGTTCTCTGGAGTTGTTCTTCTCCTTCTTCATTGTAACTGTGGATTTATATGTATAATTGTAATACCTCATTTGTATCGAGGTGAACCTTTGTGATGTAATTGTAATAATGTTTATGATCTATTCATTATTGGATTTAATGGTGTTGTATATGTGGAAATATGTTTAATACATTTCTATGTGTTAGATTTATCTTAAAATGGTTTAATGCTTTGTTGTAAGTTGTATCTTGAGTTTAATATTCATATGCTATGGTTGGTTAAATTTTTTAAGTAATGGTGTTCACATGTAGACGCGTTGCATAGCCTAGAGGATGTATGTGACTAGAGTAGGTTACTTTACTCATCTTGTTTTAACTTTTAAGAAAAATAGTTAGTTGTGCTTTCGCGGTATTGCATAGTCCTCTAGGTTGCGGTACGGGGTTTACAGTAAGAGAGTTTAATAATACTAATTAAAGGGAATTATATCTTTTAAAAATTTAAATTCCTTTAATTAATGTTAGTTTAACTATTTTTCCTTATATAAATTATTATTTCCTATAAAATAATAATTCCCTATTATTAACTAAACCTTAATAGTAAATATTTTATCCTATAGGTTAAAATATTTTAATATATTATTACCCTATAGGTTAAAATATAATTTACCCTATAGGTTTGATATAACTAAACCTTAATCTAATTCCAAAAAATATCTATTATAAAATTTAATATTTTCCTCATAATATAAAATATCAATTTAAAAAATAGTTTAGTATCTAATAAAGGGAATATTTTCCTTATAATAACCTTTATTTTATTATAATAAAAATAGCAAATAATTCACCTAAATATTAAATTACTTTTTACTATTATTAAAAGTAGTACATTTAAATAACTAACCTATTTTAATTTTAATTTTAATATTTTTAGTTAATTTTTTTATTTATTTTTAATCTAATATTAAACTAATAATTTAAATACATAACTATAGATTTATAAGTAGTATTTTAATTAAAAGTAAATATTTTTTTATAAATAAAAATAGTTGATCAAATAAAAAATAATACTTATAAATCTTTAAAAGATCTATAATACACCAATTCCAAAAATTAAAAAGAAATAAAAAAAAATTAACTAAAAATACATAATAATTTTAAACAATTATTTTTCTTTATAAGTTTTAGAATTGGAATATTATATATCTTTTAAAGAATTATAAGTATTGTTTTTTATTTGTTAAACTATTATAAAAACCTCAATATCTAA
This sequence comes from Sequoia sempervirens, assembly GCA_007258455.2. Taxonomy (NCBI): domain Eukaryota; kingdom Viridiplantae; phylum Streptophyta; class Pinopsida; order Cupressales; family Cupressaceae; genus Sequoia; species Sequoia sempervirens. The sequence goes on from VDFB02033181.1 coordinate 162,840, forward strand.
AATAATAACATTATTAACTATAAAAATATCCACTATAAAAATATCTAAGGAAAACTTATCTATTTTTAATATCATTAATAAGTACTTATAATTGATGTATTATATTATCTTAATCTAATTCTAAAAAAATATCTATTATAAAATTTAATATTTAAACTAGATTTAATATCTAAGGGAGTTCTTTTAGTTAACATTTAGTATTTAAAACTACTTTAAATACTTTAAGTAAAAGATAGTTTTTCCCTTAAAAACTATTAAGTAAAAGGTATAATTCTACTTTATATATTAGTTAAAACCCAATTCCCTTCATTATGTATAATAATTTTAAACATAAAGTAGTAGGAAATAAATACTACTTAATAACTAAGGTTTTAACTAATTCCCTTAATAATGTTTTTGTAGTATTTGTTTTGCTAAAATATTTTGTATCTTTTAGTTAAATATTATTTTTATATTAGCTCACTAACCAATATAAAAATAATATCTAACTCCTATTATTTCCCTACAAAATAATAATTCCCTATTATTAACTAAACCTTAATAGTAATATTAAGGGAATTTAATATTAGTTAACTAGGAAAGTTGATAAGAGAATTATTAAACTAATAAAAATTTCCTTTTATTATTGTTTTAGTTGATTTAAACCAATAATAGTATTATAGTTATAAAAATTAATAGGTTTTAAATTGTGTAAACTTAAATATTTTTTTGGTTAGTTTTGCACCTCCAAAAGATCCACTTGAAATTTAAAATTTCATAATGGTTTAAGCTAACTCCCTTCCCACTAACCACTATTATTATGCATTTTACCTTAAATATTTATACAAGAATGTTTTATTTCCTTATAAACATAACAAAACAATATCAAATAAAAATGACAAGGATTTAAATTTTATTATTTCAAATTTGCATGTGAAATATAGTTCAAAAATATTGTTATCTATATTTTTTAGGGTACTAGATATTACACGAAATGGGTTTTTAGTTTAACACCTAAAAAATAAAAATATATGCCTAAAAGGTAGATTTAAATGGTTGCCCATAATCAACTTGGAATAAATTAACTAGTCTAATATCTAGTTTTTAGATTTTAATACACTAACTATTGGTATTAAAATTTCTATCTACTGGGCAAAAATACATGCTAAGGAATTATTAAATTTATGCAATTTTCTATAGATCTACTTGATATCTACTTAATATCTAGATATTACAATTTTAGTAAGTTTTAAAATATTAATTTTGGAATTAATGTTTTAGTTTTTAGATTTTATTAAAAAATAGATATTTATGTTTAAAATCTAAATTAAAAATATTTATTTGCAATATGTGTAATTAATGCATACTAAGATCTCTTTTTAGCATAATAATTTTATTTTATTAAAATTAAATAAAAGGTTGATTACATTATAAATTTATTCCAAGTTGATTATGGATAACCATTTAAATCTACCTGGTGTTTGGGATAAATTTGGCGTGTCCCACATTAATATCCTACTTGCAATTTTCTAGCAGCGGACTTGGATGCTACGGATTGTAGACTGGTGGGTACGAGCTAATAACAAAACAGTCCATCAGGGATGGTAGGGCATCGAATGCCCATCGACCCATCGGTGCAAATTGTGGCCTCCACAGCCAGTGTATCTAGCCCCCAAAAATGCACTGCACCACCATGCATGCACATAAATAAAATATCTAAATTATTAATGAAACGAATTAATATATCATTGATTTCAATTAAAATATTTAGGTTTTATTGATAATATTTAAATAAATTAAAAATATTGTTTATGAATTTTTACAATTTCTTTATTTCGTAATTAATTTGAAATTTTATCTAATTTTTTAAATAAGTTAAAAAAATAAAAAAATAACATATTTTAATATTTTAAAATTTAATTCCATAAAATCTATTGTAATCATAATATAATATAATTTTATTTATATTAGCATATCTATCTTTTCAAAAAATCTAAATAAAATATATTGACATATGTTTTTCTCAAGCTTCTCTTTTTAATCAATTTATATTTAAAAATTAATTAATCTATTAAAATATTTAAAATATATTATTTGTTTTACCAAAACAATCAACATTATTAAAATAAATGTTTAATCATTTTTTGAATAATTAATTTTTATAATAAATACTAAAATAAATTGTTATTTTATTTTAATATTTTTTTAAAATTTAATTATATTATTATTATATAAAAAAATTATTTATATAAAAAAATAAAAAATAAGTTCACAATTTTTTACTATTTTTATTTTTATTTATTTTATTTGCACTTTTTACAAATCACATCAACAAATTTTTAATATGATTTAACAATTTGATATAGACAAATTAGAGTACATAGCCATTTTAGATGCCCCCTTAATCTTAAACATCTTTAGAAATTATTAACTATGCATTAAAAAATATAAAACACATAATTGAAGTATATTATTGACCCCAAACTTCCCTCAACTATTTTGAAATATTATAATGATATCCTAAACACTAATATAGTATAATTACTATTTCATTTTTAAAATATTTTTAATAGTCTACCAAAAACATCCACTATCATGTGATAAACAAGATAATGACATTGGATATAAAAATTATAAAATCTAATGCATATATAAAACTTAATAATTAATGATATCAAATTTTAAATATAATTAAATTTGAACAAAAGAATTAAAAGTCCATTTATTATAAGTTACACAAACAATTTTATTTTAAAAATAGTATATAAATGAAATATTTGAGAGGTCCTAAAATATAAAGTGTCACTAAAAATAGCTTACAAGGAGTAACTAGATTGTAAGAATGTAACTAGATTGTAAGAATCTATAGGAAAGTGATTCCAAGTTTATATGATAAAACAAAATTAGAGTATCAACATATTTCATTATACACTCACAAATTAAATCTACAATAAAGAAACTATTAAACTTGAGGGGAAATATTATCCACATTATATTTATAGTTTTACATGATTTCATATTTGTATAGATCATGATGGTCATACTACTTTCATGGTTCAACAACCCTATACATGATGACCTCATCCTCTTATCTTAGTTTTCCAAACTAAGGGGCCTACCCCACACCACTTGTAATTGTATGATAATCCTTTACATCATATCGCATCTCATACTCAAACTTAAACTTAGACTTAGATTTAGATGTAGAATTAAGCTAAACACATTGAACTAATTTTAGACATTCCTTATTTCATGTTTGGAAAGAATGGAAATGTTTTTGATTATACAATTTAATACTAATAAAGAAATTGCATAGCTTCTACTTACTTGTATGTGAATGTCTAATGATGTTTCTTAATTTGTAACACAAATAGATTGTGATAAATTATCCTCACTACATATATTATATTTATCTATCAATTTTATTTAGTATAGATTTTACATAAAAATGCATGATTTATATTATTCACATGCATACTAAGGTGAGCATCATATATTATAATAATTGTATAATTTTAATTTATAAAAAATGTTATTTTCTATCAATAATTATTTACAACAGTATATTTGATATGTAAATAAATATATAATACAATATATTTTAAATATTTTTTTACTTTAAAATATTTTCAAAATGAATCAATAAACCTATTTTCAATAGTTGCATACATTACTACATTGTATTTCTAGCTTTGATATGTTTTATTATTTTATGCAGTGTCTTCACAATTTTTACTTTCTATTGTGCATTGGCTAATGATAACTACCTATTCCTCCCCCCATTAGTTGCATAATTTCATTTACTCTTCCACTCTCTTAACATGTTGGGTGAAGATTACCTAACAATCACTTATTCCTCCACTCATCAGTTACATAATTTCATTTCCTCTTCCACTCTCTTAACATGTTGGGTGAAGATTTACTAGTAACAGGGTGAAAAAGTAGAGCTCACTAGAGGGATTTTATGAATATGAATGCACCGGGGCATGGATGTTGACACATGATACATTCAAGTGAATTGATGGGAAACTAAAAAATATAGTTCTACCATTTATTTAAAGTTATTTTACATAAAAAGAAACAATAGTTATTTTATTTTGAATAGAAAAATATTTAATATTTGAATTATGAAAATTGGTTTAGTAGGAATGTGAGTTTGAAAGGGAAAAAAAGTACTACTAAGATTTTAATTTAGGGAAGTGAATTATTCAAATACATTTTTTTAATGTATAGACATAAAAAATATGTTAAAATAATAATTGACTATAAAGTAGGCTTTGTTTGCTTTAAAAAAATTTATGACACATCACTTTCAAATAATCAAGAAAATTCAAATAGATTGAAAATAGACAATTAACAATAGATAAGGAATTTAAACCTCGCAAATAGGACATGACAATTTGTTCCCTTGAAAATGTGTACGTGTTTTGGGTATTAGAATTAATGTTTAACCCTATGTTAAAAAACTAGACAGAAAGGAAAATTATTTTAAAATAGTAAAATAGAATTAAGTATAGCTGAATAAACAAAAAAGAGCACCATAAGAATTTGCACACGAGAAAGAAACATAGTAGCAATAATCACAAATCCAAAGAAGCATTATAGGAAGCACTACAAAATCACTAAAGTGATTTCTTATAAATATGGAAATCATGGAAGTTTTTAGTATCAACCTTAGTGTTATTCTAATTGGAAGCTAATCTAGCCAAAAAACTAGCAACTTGATTTCCTTTGTTTCTAAGATGATTCCACTAAAAAACATTGAAACCATGAATGAGGGTGTTTATGTCTTTTTTATGTTCATTTAGTTACAACTATTTGAAGTGAGAGGAAGACTTTCATTTAAAATAATCAACCAAAATTTAATATTCAAATTCAAGAACTATAGATCAATAAAATATATGTTGGTAATGATGGGCCAAAAAGTGGCAATGGGGAAAACATTATGTTTTTCAACCCAAAAATGCGAAAAATATCGAGTTGACCAGATATCTGATTTGAGGCAAATATATATATATATATATACATACATATTTCAAGCTGTTAAAATCATTTCACAGTCGCAAACAAGCCATGACACACAGTGAGGAGGTTCCCCACATAACAGATATTTGATTTAGTCAATATTCATTTTGAAAAGGTTAGATTTTATATTTTTCTTTGCTTTGATCAAATTTTGAATTAGATATGTATAATTTCAATTAGTTTTTTATGAATTTTTTTTCAAAATAGGGTTTTTGATTGAATTTTTATGAAAAATTTGAGTTTAGAATGGATTTTGATTAAAAATGATTTTTTTTTTAATGGATTTTGATTAAAAATGAATTTTTTTTATGGATTTTGATTTAAAAATAGTGTTGATTATGTATTTGTATTAAAAATTAGAGAATTTTATAGGATTTTGTTAAAAAGTAGGGTTTTTTTTAAAAAACTAAGGTTTTTTTACAATATTTTCATTTATACTATCTAATTTCAATTAGATTAATTATTTTTTAACTTTAAATAGGAATTATGGCTGCTAAGAATGAAAATTCAGAAATTCCAAATGATCCACCAGCTGAGAATGAAAATGCACAAATGCCAAATGCTCCACCACCTTCGCAGAAATGAAGAATTAATTAGTGAAAAATTGTTGAAATTAAAGGGCATTTCTGAAGTTTATAAGAGAATCCCTTGATTATTCAAGATGTCAAACACATCAAAGGAAATAATTAAAAATATACAAACCCTCTCCACCCAACATAATGCCTTTCATTCGGGGAAAGAAGACATGAGGGAATATTATGCATGTGGATTATCTTATGATGATGTGAAAGATCTCAGAATAACCAAAGCCCAAATAGCCTCTTTATTTGTTAACCCCCTTGCACTGGTTTTCCAGTTAATACTAATAAACCAAACTTTCTATAAAATGGTGCACGCATAGGGACATTGTAGATAACTTTTGGGATCATTGGTGTATGGTTTTTGATAAACCACAGAACAACAATTGTGATATACCATTTTACTTTATTAAAAAATTATATGTTGAGTTTGTGTTAGGGCATCATGTCAATTACTTTGACATTAAACCCTTCTAGGGTGTTGGTGGAGGTATGCCCTGGGATAGACTAGAGGCAGTTGGAGTAGTCTCACACCCATATGTTCCACCTCCTCCCCTTCGTCCACCACCTCTAGTATATCATCGAGATATTCTGCAGGATGTGGCCACACAGACTATCCAGGCTATTCACTCTTTGAGTGGTCTTTTGGTTTCACATGCTTCTACAATAGCTTAGCCACATTTTGGTGATGTTGGCGATGGTTGGAGTGCTACTGTGTCATCCTCATCAAGTCCACATATTTGTATGGCACATACTTGCTCCATGTGCTGCCAGATATGCTTGGGCCCTCTTGTACAACCCGCCGAGAATCCCTTGGACACTTCTGATTATGACCTCCGTAATGTGGACATTATAGATAAGACGCAGGGGAGTGGAGCACACCCTATAGAGTCCTCTCCTGCTAGAGAGGGGGACATTGAAATAGTGACATAGGTAAGATTTAAGTTGTAAATTCATAACTTGCATTTTTTTTAAATGAATATTCATAAGAGACAGTATAATGTTCTAGTATTTAGTTACATGGTCTATTTAACAGTTGATGTATGAGGAGCTCACACAGGTGACTAATAGAACCCTTAGGGTCATTTCATTTGGCCTCGACACACACAGTATATATTTTTGCACTCACTCATTTACATCTTTTTATTATATATTTGATTTTCATTTGAATTGTCATAAATGAAATTATATAATAACTTATATGTTTATCTTATTTTCCTCTTGTAGGAAATCCCTAGTGCGAGAGAGGTGCAACTTTGTCCAAATTATGGAAGTGCAATGTTAGATAAGGGGAATGTAATTGAACTCAAATTCGATTGAATTAAGAATTTTAAGATCTTATATTGATTATACATACATCAACATAGATTGGTAGTTTCATATATACTTGTCATTTTTATGTACTGGAAGTTATGAGCTATACATCATCGTTGACAAGTGCGAGCAAGGTGCAGCCTTGTCTAGATTATGGAAGTGCAATGTTAGATAAGGTGAAGGTAATTGAACTCAAATTCAATTGAATTAAGATTTTTAAGATCTTATATTTATTATACATACATCGACATAGATTGGTAGTTTCATATGTACTTCTCATTTTTATGTACAGGAAGTGATGAGCTATATGTCATTGTTGACAAGTACCACAACACTTGAAGGAGTACGTATTGGAAAACCTAAAGGAGTAGGTGTTGAAACACCTCAAGGAGGAGGTGTCAAAACACCTAAAAGAGATAAAGAAAAAGATCAGCCTAAAGAGGTATGTGTTTATTTTATTTTGTGTTTGGTATTTATATGTTCCTATTACCAACAATTATATGCTAACTTGGATCAATTTTATGTCTTTTTTCACATATATAGATTGACATTACAAAATTTGGTTTGGTCAGTTCTTTGAGAGGGGAATATTCTATGACTCCTAACCCTTTGAAGAGACTAATATTTTAGGTAATCAAGATTATGTAAAATTATGTAGGTTCAATTTCAAGAATGGGTCTATTTGGTAGATTTATGAAAACTATTTTGAATATCTAGAATGCCATAGAAGTATAATTATAGCAATTCCAATTGGAAACACTTGGGTACATATATATCATATGAAATTTAAATCTAGTAAGGTGTCTAAATTTATATAGGAGAGTTGATAATACATGGAAAGAGGTTTGTATGGGAATATATGTATTAAGAAACACATACCAGATGACCTCTATAGGATTTTTAAGATGTGATCCTAGATAATAATCCACCCATCCTCAATCATAATGGATTCTTTAGCAATTAAGAGAGATTTAATAACCATAAAATTACCTATATTTTGATACTGTATAGATTTATGTGGAAGGATAGAAATACATCGATAAGGAGACCAAGATGGAACCATTTAACACCTACAAGGTACACCTATTACATGGGAAAGGGAGGAGGTAGATGATGATAGGTTGGAGGAACTACATGCGATTATTACAATTTAGAGATAGGAGGATGATTCATATAAAAGAAATATAATTAAATATTTATATTATTTAATATATTATATTTAATATAATATATTAAATAATATAAATATATAATATCATAAAATCTAATTTATAAGATTACAATGAAGGATAGGTAATGTTACAATTTACTTGGGGTTTTAATGAGGATTAGGCTTAAGATTCAATTAGGTTTGTAGTAAATAGTTAGGTTACAATTAGGAATATATAATAAATATTAATATAATTATAATACAAATATAAATTAATTTAAATATAATATAATATAGGAATACATTTAAGATTAGGTAAAGGTTATAATTTAATTAAGTTTCAATTAGGTTTACAATTCAATTAGGATATGGTTAGGGGTGGGGATCATTTAGCATTCTATTATGGTTAGAATATGGGTTACATTTAAGATTATTGTTATTTTTGTGATATGTATAGATTGATTCATTTTTAACATGATACTTTTTTTTATTAGAGGGGTAAACACTTTTGACCCAGAGCTAGATGGAACCAATGAGGCTTTAGTATGACTAAATTTGGACCTCACTAGACATCTAGATCCCCTTAAGCCATCCTATCACCTAAATCATAAATTGATTTCTTAAGGGGTCCCAATATGACAAATTTCTTAAGGGGATCAAAGAGTTCTTAAAATTTGGTGAAGTTTCCCAAGGCAACCAAATTTAACAATAATAAGATCGTGCAAGATTATAATATGAATGATATTTCATGATCTAGGTTGGTCAGTTGAAACAAGAGTAGATCTCAATCAACTATTCCACAAGAAAATGTTATTCACTCACTTGCAAGTTCATTAAATATTCCAAGGGGCACCAAAACTTTACCCTAAGTTTTGTACACCCTAAACCCTAAACTCTAAAATCTAAACCCTAAACACTAAACCATTCATTTTGTCCTACCCAATACTTTAAAGTGAAATTTGTTTGTCTTAGGAAAATCCACCATATTTCATTCCCTTATGCCATATAATTCTGTCCTAGGATCTTACTACATGTACATCCCCTTAAGTTATCCTATTACCCTAAACCCTAAAGCTATCATTTTTTATTTAAAGGCTCTTAATGAAATTTGGTTGCCTTGGGAAACTTCACCAAATTTTATTCACTTCAGCCATTCCATTTTCTCCTAGGACCTCACTGGATTTAAATCCCCTTAAGCCATCCTATCACCCTAAATCGTAATTTGATTTCTTAAGGGGATCAAAGAAGTTCTTAAAATTTGGTGATCAAAGTTGCCATCATTGTCTAGGTTGGTTAGTTGAAACAAGAGTAGATCTCAATCACCTATTCCACAAGAAAATGTTCTTCACTAACTTGCAAGTTCATTAAATATTCCAAATTCTAAACCCTAAACCCTAAACACTAAACCATTCATTTTGTCCTACCTAGGATCTTAAAGTGAAATTTGGTTGTCTTAGGAAAATCCACCAAATTTCATTACCTTATGCCATGTAATTTTGTCCTAGGATCTTACTACATATATCCCCTTAAGTTATCCTATTACCCTAAACCCTAAACCCTAAAGCCATTATTTTTTCTTAGGCTCTTAATGAAATTTGGTTGCCTTAGGAAACTCCACCAAATTTCATTCCCTTATGCCATGTAATTGTTTCCTAGGATCTTACTACATGTAGATCTCCTTAAGCCATCCTATTACCCTAAACCCTGAACTCTAAATTCTAAACCATAAACCCTAAAGCCATCATTTTTTCTTAGGCTCTTAATGAAATTTGGTTGCCTTAGGCAAATCCACCAAATTCCATTCCCTTATGCCATGTAATTTTTTCCTAGGATCTTACTACATGTAGATCCCCTTAAGCCATCCTATTACCCTAAACCCTAAACTCTAAAGTCTAAACCCTAAACCCTAAAGCCATCATTTTTTCTTAGGTTCTTAATGAAATTTGGTTGCCTTAGGCAACTCCACCAAATTTCATTCCCTTATGCCATGTAATTTTTTCCTAGGATCTTACTACATGTAGATTCCCTAAATCCATCATTTTTTCTTTAAAGGCTCTTAATGAAATTTGGTTTCCTTGGGAAACTTCACCAAATTTTATTCATTTAAGCCATGTCATTTTCTCCTAGGACCTCACTAGACGGTCCCCTTAAGCCATCATGTCACCCTAAATCGTAATTCAATTTTCTTAAGGGGTTCCACTATGACATTTCTTAAGGGGATCAAAGAAGTTCTTAAAATTTGGTGATCAAAGTTTCCCAAGGCCCAACCAAATTTAACAATAATAAGATCCTGCAAGATTATACAATATCAATAGTTAATTGTATTTTCATTCAAGTAACATGTTCCTTAGACATATAAATGAGGCTTACATATAATTTTATCATTTGTATTCAATTATTTAAGGCCATTTACATTGAATGGTTTAAAGGTATTTCCTAAACATGTATCTTACATCTTGAAATTACAAATCTAATGCAAGTTCACTCATATCTTAAAGATCACATGGATCCATTCAATAATATTCACAATCCACCTCCACGCCATCCATCTCCAACACCTTCACCTCCACCTACACCCACTCCACCTCGTAACCCCCCACCTCCACCACCTGAAATCAATGAACATGCTCGTTTGCAAGCACAAATCAATGCTTCTTCTAGAACCATCCAAGATCAAATTCTCTTGTGAGGATGTTTGCATCTAGGATGCAAACCCTTTTTGATGTTTTCAAGGCTATGGATGGGATCGTAGATGAGCATCGACAATTGCTAGAGGAGAGGAGAACTCTTGATTTTGAAAAGGAAAACACAAAGAAATGAAGATCTATGCAGTAGAGAGCCACAATAGTTTATAAATTAAAACAATGATCTTAAATAGTTATGAATTTATAAATTTGGTGAACGATGGATATTTTGTGTGATGAATTTATAAATTTGGTTCCAAATGGATATTTTTAGTGTCATGAATTTATGATTTTGGTTCTAGATGGATATTTTTAGTGACATGGATTTATGAATTTGGTGGAATTTATGAACTTATAATGAATAATATATAATAGTATATATTTTATGGCTATCTACTAGATCATGATTTCTCCTGCTAAAAAAATTTAATATGTGTGTGTGTGTGTGTTAGACATAAAATGAGCTTTTGTGAATGTTTCAAGTTTATTGTTTAGTATGTATGTGCATGTATTAAAAAATTTCATATATATAGTTCTTAAATTTTGAAATTTGTATGTATGTACATAGTTTAGTTTAATGATTTGTACGCATGCAAATTATGCATCATATTTTATATTTTAAATGTACATTTACATACATTTAATTTTAAATTTTGCATGGACATGCTCTTGAGTTGAACAATCAATGTATATATATGTTCATTTCAATTAAATATATGATCTTAATATATTTGTTGCTCATCCTATGTCAATTAAATATATGATCTTAATATATGTATGCACATGGACTATTTTGTATGATTTAATGTAGGTGCACATTTATATCGAGAATATCATGGATGATTTTAACATTGATGATATCATCAATCCATCACCTCAACCATAGCCACATCCACCTCCCCCACCCTCCACCTCCACCTCCACCTCCACCTCCACCTCCACCTCCCCCTCCCCCTCTAGCTCCCCCTCCCCCTCCACCTAATATGCCACATTTAGCACCTATCACATCTGACAAGGCTCACTTGATAGCATGAATAAATGATCAAGTTGCATCCTTACAAAATCAAATCAATGCTATGCAGAGTCAAGCATTGATTCCTCCACATGTGAGATGTTTTGCATCTAAGATGCAAAAAATTGTTGATGCCATCAGGATGATCAATTCTGATCTTGATAGGCATCAATGAGACAGAGAACAAATGAGACAATTTTATTCTGATGGTCTCTCTTACAAACAAATATTAGACCTTAAAATAACAAAATCCCATATAACCCCCTACTTTCTTGACCCCATTACTTGACAACCCATTCCACCCAACAAAACTAGAATATCCATGAGGTGGTGCATGCATTTGTAGATGAGTGCACATTTTTTGGATCGATGGTATATGGTTTTTGATAGTCCCCCACATGCTAATTGGGAGTGCCCATTTTATTTTTTGAGAAAACTATATGTAGAGTTTGTTTTGGGGAAAAAGCCCAATTATTTTGATTTTAGTTCATTTCAAGGTGTTGGTGGCGGCATTCCACAATAGAGATTAGGGGCAAGGTTGATCCCCAACACCTTGTGCATGCACAACCCCTTGTTGTTGCTCTTCGTCCTCCCATTCCTGCACCTGTACATCATCAAGCTTTGGTCTCAACATTAGGTTCCCTTAGTACACTCGGAGGAGACCTTGATTAGCACACTTCTGCGATAGCGAGTGGGGAGCATAGAGACGATGATGATGATGGAGGAGTTTTTTATGGAGCTAGTCTGACTACCACTCCAGGAGTGTCGAGGCTTGTCCCCCATATATGTACTATTTGTCATCAAGTATGCTATGGACCTGATTAGGGCACACCTAGTTCAGGTGGATGAGGAGATTTTGGTGGTTCATCTAGCTTCATTAGTTCATTTGTAGAGTTCCTCAAAGCAGAGCATCACCCTGAGGACACTAAGACACAGGTATAAATATGCATCTAGATGTACGTTCATTTTATAAGAATTTTGATGGTTGTATATATCAAAGAAAAGTTTGCAATACATTTTAATAATCAAATTGTTTGGTGTATAGATGACATTTCAAGGGAAATCATCTGTTCCATGAGTACATACATCGACACTGGTCATACTTGGCAACCCTTATGGGGTATTTTGATTTCAATTTTTAAAATTTTATGTGAAATCATAAATTATTTAACTTGAGTTTTAAATTTATTATTGAAACACATATATGTTTGAAATATTTTTGTTGGTTTAGGTGAGTCAATCAGCATCCACGTTGATTCCTCTTGAGGGATTTTCAAGCACTCCTCCACTATCAGGCATCATAGATTAGGGGCAGGTACATTCATTTTGTAAATTTGCTTAAAGTTTACATTAGTATAGTTAAAATTTTATGAGTTTTGAATTCACTAGATATATGAAACGCATGCATGTACACTTGTAGATATTATAAGTGTTAAATGTCTATGTACATGTATGTCTAGGTTGATACCACAATAAGAATGGGCATTGGGAAAACATTTGATGTTACAATTACTCGTGAGGCCACTGATTTCCAGGTTGTTTACAAAACTTTCTACACAAAATATGAAAACTTGAATATATATATATATATTAACCTAATTCAATTGTACATGCTTTAGTTTTTATCTTGTCGGACTTTATTAGTACAACTTTCAGCCCTGACCCAGACATAGTTACACCACCAGAAGGACATGTAGAGCAGGTTCCAGATCAAATGGTAATTTAATTTTTTTATTATATTTAAAGTCAATTATAAATTTTAAATTGAATATATACATAATATGCGATTTTTACATATTCTTTTTATTTCATAGCATGAGACACATCTTGTAGTTGAGCATGTATAGACAGGTCCTGGAGAAGAGCCTAGTGCACAACCTCATAATACAGTATAATTAAAATATGATAAATTATAAATTAAATTGAATTAAAAAAAATTAATTGTAGAGTTGTACATCTAATTTTGAATATCTTTGTCTTGCTTATGTGGATTGATTTAGAGAATTTAGAGGTTGCTTCGGGTGCACCAAAGCATCCAGACGTAGATATGATGGTAATTTAATTTTATGATGGATTATAAATTAAATTGTCATTAAATCATTTTTTATTGTCTTACATCTAATTTCATCTTTCTCTTATACAGAGTGTTTTGGGTCATCCACATAGTCTACATGGTGTGAAGAGGTCTCTTGATTATAGAGACAGTACATGACCTAGAAACATGTGATTTTATGTGTTATATTTGTTTATTTCATGGACTATATTTCTTGTTTCTCATGTACTCTGTTGGACTTTATTTCATGCGCTTAATATATTGGTTTCATGCACTTAATATGTTACATAAATTATGGAATTTATTATTGTTTGAAATTTTAATTTACACATGTACATTTATGCATTTTATGTTCATAGTCAAGACATTAATATAGGACATTAATGTGAAATTTAGTGATCTCATACATGGACTAATATAGGACATTTTAATATTTATACTTTGAAAATTTAGTGATTTCATACATGATATGTACATTCAATAAATAGCGATAATTACTCAATGAACTTATTCAATTCACGTCAATCAATCATTAGTCAAAAAATCATAATTTACAAACAAAAGCAATCTATTTATATACCAGAAAAGATAAAATTTTAAGAAATAAACAATACCATAGAAGATTAGAGAATAAAAGCATTAATAAATACTATAAATAATAGTTCATCTAACACTAATTTATAAGTTGTCAAAACAAATAATGATGTCTTAAGGGGTCATAATATAACGTCTTAAGGGGATGTCTAAGGGGTTATAATACGTCTTAAGGGGATGTTTAAAGCCCAGTCATAATAGAACGTGTTAATTAAGAAGATGTCTTAAGGGGTCTTAAGGGGATGTCTAAAGGGGTCATAATAGAACATGTTAATTAAGGGGATGTCTAAAAGGGTCATAATAGAACGTCTTAAGGGGATGTATTAAGGGGTCATAATAAGCCTAAATGGGGTGTCTTAAGGGGATGTATTAAAGGGTCATAATATGTCTTAAGGATATAATTGATTCAACAATAATGTATGCATGATATTTAGTGATTATACATGTAAACATAAAGTTTCAAAGTAGGAAAACATGCACATTTAAGAAAAAAAATATATAGAATATTGATTTGATACATAGAAGTGCATAGAGTATGTTTAATTTTGTAATTATGTATGTAAATATATGTCATCTCAAAACAATGTTTACAAAATTTGGATATGACATCTCAAGAACATCTCAAACTCATGGCTAGAATGTAGTAGGTCTTCACACCACCTAATATAAAAAAGGTACAAGCAATATCAATGAAATCATAAAACCATACATTTTTTAATTTATATAAAACTATCTATATGTACAAAACTCAAGTACTTGCATTTAAAAGTATTCCACACATGTTTGTAGGTTGAATCCAAGCATCCTCTCCTTTTTGTTTCAAAGTATGAGATCAATGCAATGATGGCTTTAGGATACAAAAAATGACAATAAATCAATTTTAACTATTAATGTCCAAGAAATATCAATATGTAATCAAAACATGTATTTAAATATAATTTAACTAATAATTACCTATTTTTACCAACTATTCCATGTTGTCTAGGTTGAATCTGCATGGACTAGATCCTTTTTGTGATTATGCCTTAAGGATTTATAAAAGGACAATTTAAATCAATTTCAATTAATAACACACTTGACCAATGTTGAAACATGTATTTAATGTATTTAAAAGGACAAAATAAAACAAAATCTATATTTACCTGTATTTACTTATTCCATTGTACCATTTGCATCCTCTTTTTTTTGCAATGCATCTATAATTGCCTCATGCTCTTCCATAGAAATTGACCATAGAACTTTTTTGAAGCTCTTCCATGATACCGCTCTATTTTTATATTTGTTTCCACCACCAACTGTGAATAATGCATAGTCTTTTTATGTGTTTCATAGTCTTCGAATGCAGGTAGACCATTCTTTCTTCTCAAGTATTTTCGTAGCCAAGTGCCAACAACCACCACCGATCCTATTGGAAAACATGTTCAAAAACCATCATCAAATAAGTTCTCAAAATTTTCTTAAAGGGATCAAAGACTTGTTCTAAAAAATTGCTTAAAGGGATCTAAAACTTGTTATCAAAATTTGCTTAAGGAGGTGTCTTAAGGGGATCACTATACCTGTTGGATAATGAAACCCATCATCATCTTCTCGAGGTGTCATCAACTTATGTTTAGTTTCCACACAATGAGCCAACCAATATTTTGTTTGCTCTTCATTCCCCTTAGGTGCAATAACATCATACACATGTTTTACCAACAAAATTCAATTTAATAACTTGTGCATATCTATATAAATAATTTAGTATTACAAAATAACTTAATAAAGTAAAATAAAATGAAATAAATTGAATTAAAATTACCTTCTTGTACAAGGTCTGAAACATGGTCATAATCTTCAGATGCAAACAATTGATCATTTTCTTCAATAGTTCTTTCATATTGAATGTGTGCTTCTGTAGGTGTCAATGATCTTTGCTTCCACTGTTCAATCCATTCTGTATTTTCACAAGCTTCCCAATCTCCTAAGATACAAAACTAGAAAAAACATGCAAGCTCCCTTGTCCAAATAGTCCATGTGCTTGTTGTCGCACTCCTAAATGAATGCCATTTAGTAGATCCACTAATTGTCTCACAATCAACTCTAGATACAATGCTCTCTTCTTCCACCAACCAAAAAAATTGATGAACTATAGAGTAATCACTCGAACGAGGTGTAGATAATCTTCTATTACACCAATCCACAATCTCATGTGCATTTTTAAATTTTACTGAATCCTAAAATTTTAATTGTTCTCTAGCAAGAATTCTTTTGACACATGCACCAGCTCCATCATGTTCTCTTTTACCATTCCCAACTTCAAAAAAGCTCCATATATGTTGGGCATTAAGTTCCATGTGAACCCTACTTAACCAATAGAACATTCTATCATTTTTGAACTACCCCATACAATTATCTGACCATATGAGGTGTTCTTTCATATGGATTGCTCTTTCTCTTAAATTTCTATAAAATATACTAAAACAATATTGAACAAACTCTAATGAGTGTAACCAATTGTCACTCAAATAAAAATGATACTCCCTCAAAAAATTTCTATCATCCTCAGTGCTATCATCTGCATGTGTATAAACAATATGGACAAACATAGCTACTTGCACTGAATTATAATATTGAGATTGAATTTCCTCTTGTAGAGCGAGAGTATAATTCTCCACAAAATCAACCATTGAAAGTATAGTACCAATTGGAAATGTGTTTCTACATGCGTGAAATTGGCCATCAAGCCATCGAGCATGTTCAGAGTGCATGACATATTTTGGTACAATTTTATTATTAAATGCACTCATAAATGCATGCACACTAACTTTTTTTGTAACTAAATCACAACGCTTTCCTATTTTTCCATCTTTTAAAGAATAGTGAACATTCCTAAATTTTTTGACATCTACTAATTGTTGTCCAAAATCATGATCAACACTTCCATGCAAACAAATTCTTAAAAGTGAAATATTTCCACAGTTAATGCATTGTCCAAAAATACAAGAACTTAAATAAAATAATTTATCATTAGATTTTTCACAAAACAAACCTGAAATAAACTCTCCTATTACTTCAGGTGGCATATCAATATGACAATCCTGTATAATCAGGTTAGTATGCAAGGTACAACGTATATATCAAAAAATATCATTAAAATAACGAAATTGAACATGTATTTTACAACAACAAGATATTTGTTGCTTATTAATTTTTGCATACTAGGGTTTACATTTTTCAAAAGACCTTTGACTTATTTTAATATTACCAAATAACACTAAATCGCTACAAAATTTTCTATAAAATTTAGTTTGTGTTGTATCTAATAGGTGTTTTGGGTGAGGATCGCAAACTTTGGACCCCACCCTAAATTTTAAAACATCTCTAGCATTAGATGAAACCCTAGTACTATCATGCTAGTATTTTTCAATCAAAGATTTAATTTCAACATTCAATTTTATATCAAACCTCGGTAGTCATCCATTGAACTCTAACATTGATTGATAGGATCATTTTCTATACTTTCTCTTCTTTTTACCGCTCTAAGTAATGTTTTAGGATGTATTTTTAAAACTTCACTAATATTGCTTACCATTCTTTTATTTAAAGTTGCTTTATTAACTATAGCAGTAGTTATAGCTCTTCTTGCTGTGTTTTTATCTTTAGATCAACTATTTTTCCTAATAGATTGAATGACACTAGCAACAGTAGACATAACATATTTTAATGATTGATCTTTTCTTTTTGGTTTAACATAAAAGCTTAACATTTTCATTGCTTTCCTCATTTTTTGCATTCTCATCAATTGCATCATTAGTTGACATTGAACTGCAATTTTTTTTACGATAAAAGAATTTGGTGTATATTCTATTCGCATGTGTTCTTATTTGCCTCCAAGAAATTTGACCAGGAAGATTATCGAAAACACCACTTCCAATTTAAAAAATGTATTTTCATTAAATTCAACATCACATTCTAGATTTTCATCTTCATTTTCATCTTTATCTTCATTTTCATTTACATTTTCATCAACAAAATGGTTTCATTTTCATTTTCATTTTCATCAACAAAATAGTTTTCATTTTCATTTTCATCTTCATTTTCATTTTCATTTTCATTTTCATCAAAAATATAGGTTTTGTTTTCATTTTCAAGAAAAATGATCATTTTATTTTCACTTGCAACAAAAGATTTTTCTTTTTGTTTTCAACAAATTCTATAAAAGTTTCATCTCTCTGAATATAGTCAATGTCAACATCATTAAGTCCAACATCTTGTAAAACTTCTACATACAAATTTACCATTTCACTAACATGTGGATTTGAAGACATACTTGGATTTGTGCATATTGAAACATTCTCCATAGCATTCAAAGAGGGATTTGAAGACATAGTAGGACTTGTTTGTATAATCATATTCTTCTCCAAATTGACTCCTTGCAAATTAGCTTCATCTACAACCATAGTATTCTCAATGTTTTCATCTTCAATAGTTGTTGAATTGGTTGCTCCACCATCATTCATTGATTTCATTCTCATTCTTCTTTTTCTTTTTCTTTGTCTCTTTTTTTCCCTATTTGCTTCAACTTCTTGAGGAATCAATGTCTTCCTTATCTTATTATGAGCTTTATCTCCCATAATTATAAAATTCTCAAGCACAAATGAATGTTAATAGTGAAATACTTCAAAATATTCAATCCAAATTGGAAGTTGAATACCTATTAGGACAAAATTCTTCCTCTTGTGTTCCTGAAAACAAGTAGAAAACTACCACAATTCCACTTTAAAAATTGTTTTCTTCACCCTTCCTTTGAAAATTTCAATCCATGTTGCAAATTGAAACCTTTTGTTCCTCCAAAAAATTACAAAAATAACACAATTTCACTTCAAAAATGGTGTAGATTCTACCCCGTTTGATAAGATCAACTAAAAATCAAGTTCACCACCTGTACATACAATAGCTTATGAAAAATAATTCACTTTTACTGCTCTCAGCCATACATGTGAAGTTGCAAACTTCATAGTAATTTTTTGCAGTGTATTTAAATAATATAAACGGGATCACGTTAATAAAAAGGGATCCTGCTTACTATAAATTGGGATCCCGCTTATAAAAATTGAGATCCCATTTATAAGAAGCAGGATCCCATTCTATAATCGGGATCCCATTCGTCGGCATCGAATGTTGGGGTCGTTGGTTAGCAAACGGGATCCCATTTATGAAATAGGATCCAGTTTCATTTACAATGGTTGGAATATAGTTGAAAGGGAACAGGATCTCGATTATAAGATGGGATCCTGTTTTATAATCGGTATCCCATTTTTTTAAAATTTGAATTATCTTTTGCTTTGTGGTTGGGTTTTTTCCTAGGTTTTTGGTTCAGGAAAAGCATTGTAAATCCAAACCTAAGCCTTCAACCTGGTTTGACCTGCAAGTTGACGGTCCTAACAATGTCAAAGAAAAATACCGACTTTGGACATATGGCTAACAACCTTTTTTGCAGAATTTTCTGATGAAATTAAAACCCATTTTAGATGAAACAATGCAGATTATAAATATGTATTTTTTTTGCAATTGGATTATTTTTTCTATTTTTTGATTAATTTCTAATCAAATTGTTCCATAAACTTTAAATATTAGAGTTTTTTACTATTTTAATAACTTTTGATCAACATAACATTTTGACAAATGAATTGCACAAGAACAAACTTCAGAAAATTCTTTTCAATTTAAAAAAAAATCAAAAAATGATAAGTTTAGGTCATCTTATGCATGTCATACATGACGATTTTTCAAAACGACAAATCTGCCTAATAAAAATTTAACAAAAAAAAAAATCAATAAAAAATTACAAAAAAAATATCAAGAACAAGCTTCAATGAGTCATAAAACTTATCCCAAAAGGATTTAGAAAAATACAATAATTTAAGTCAAAATATGGATGTCCTACACGTACATGGTATGGTAAAAAAAAAAACTTTTAAACAGTGGTTTTTAGAAATTCTTATTAAAACTTAATTTGTACAATCTGGGTATTGAAATAAATTACAAATTTGGAAACTAGACTCTGAGCACTATATTTTATGATCAGTGACTTTTTTCAATATTTCATCTCTAAGTGCTTCAAATTTTAAGGTCAAATGTGTGAAATTCTGAAAATCAGGAAAAACACTTCCACTTTTTGGCCAAAAAGTGGACTCAACTTCTTGCACACACCCTTAAATCATTCTTCATACTATAGAAGAAAAAATATTAAAAAAAAATTGATTATATCTTGTTTTTTGGAAATTCCTGTAAATGATTTTTCCCTCAAAAAATGTTCTATTTTCAAAAAACCATTAACTGTAATTTTCAACAAGTTTTTCACTATTAAATTTTAGAAAGATCACATTTATATCACAGCTAGATTATTAATCAATCTCATGTCAACCTATGAAACCCTCTAAACTTGTAAAATGGATAAATATTATATGAATAATATAGATATGATATTTATTTTTAGGTCATGACTAGAAATAGAATCTCGTTGGGATGTGCATAGAAGGAAGAATTAGTTGAAAAATGGCAAGGAGTGAGGAGGTGATGCATTTGAGTCAAATGTAGGAATTTTTTTATGCAATACCATTGCAAATGTATTCTATAACTTCACATCATAAATTTATATTATTTACACAAAATTTGATCAACGCATACAAATAGATGAATAATTTTGATGAAAATTGAAAACAACAACTACTAATAAAAGTGTTGTTCTTCACAACCACCACACCAACATGTTATCTATTCTACTAAAAAAATAATACTCATAGAAAAAAAAACAAACCAAGAAATTTTTGAAATGCAAATCATTAAGCATACCAAAATTGCACTAAAAATTGTTGGCATACCACTTTTTATAATTTATTTTGAATATGCAAACATATTGCAATTGATCTAAAAAATTATATATCAAGAGCTCCCACCTTCATCTATATAAATGTAGGTGGATCAAAATTTATCTACTTGTAACACCATACTAAAAATCAAGCAAAATCCTAGAAAATTTATTTGTGAACACTAGGTGCTTCAATCACTTCTAACAACTTTTTTCCAATTTTCATATTTTTTGCAAGTTATATTTTATATAGCTAGGCATTGGATTTCCCCTCTCCATGCTTATGAAAAATTTATCTCCAAGATAACCTAACAGATGGAATATTATGGAGGAAGTTTGTAAAAAATTATTGAATATAACTCCTAAATGCTTTGATTATTCCACTCCTCCCATGACTTTGGAAATTCCAAATTGCTTCACGAATGTAAAATATTATAGGGAATATCGAGGGACCCAATTTATGTGTATTAATATCTCTTCCTTTGTTCATCATACATCTCTTTCTTCCTCTTATACAATTCATCTCACTGCAACTTAAACTGCTCCATGACTCATCTTCCCACTCTATCTTGTCATCTTGAGCATTTGCATACAAATCATTACTAGCAATCTCATAGAAATAAAAATATATATCTCCTCTCCCTTACCTATTTATGCTTCATTCTCTTGTTCTTGTATGTACAAAAAAATCCATGCCTTGTTGTAGTTCAACATGTATCCTATTATTGTTTCACCTTACCAATTTTCCCACTTCATATTCTTTCACCATATCATTCAAACAAAAATCAGCTTTATCACCATTTTTACAAAATGTAGAAATATACCTCATTACCTCAGTTTTCTTCCCCTTGGTTACTATTGCAATATATTTTTTTAATTTCTCATCTTCATCCATTCCAACTATATCAATTGCACATACATCAAATTCATCAAACCTCTTTGTCAAACATAGGACTATCAAAGTTCATTCTCTGAACTACCACAACTTCACTGTTATCTACCTCAATAATACCATCTTTTCCATTATTTTCTACATCCACAAGATCATGTAACTAAACGTCAAATTTATTTTCACTAATTTTAGAAAAATCATATGTTACATGTGTAACCTCAAGTGTCTCTTTCTTTTTGCTCAAACATTTCCCTCATGAAAATTTTCTTTCGCATCTTTCATATTTTCATCCTCCACCTTTTATTTGTCCTCTCTAATTATTGCAAAAAAATCACTAGATAAAACAAAGTCTTAAAAATTACTATGGTTCATAGTGACCATTCTCTCTTTCTTTCTTTATGCTTCTTAAATATTTTCTTGCTTTCCTTTAGCTACCATTGTATAGGATGCTCCCACATGGTCCTTCTTCCATAACCTCCCCATCATAGGGTTGCAAGAATGCATTTTCTCATCTTTCTTCATGTTGTACTCTTTTCCAAATCTCTATATTTCACAAGAGACAGAAAGTTCTTCTCCCTCTTTAGTATAGAATTTTATCTCCTCTTCATCCATGACCATTGTAGGTTCAACATTCTCCAACTCTTCTCATTTTCTAGACATAGTTACTCCATTGCTTAATTATTTATACTCACTATTCTATTCTCCTTTTCTTTTTTTTAATTTTATCCTTTGAAGATGATTCCCTTTTCACCTTTTCTTTTCCTCACTTTAACTTCTTTTCTTTGCTTAAGATTTATCACATCTAATCTAACCTAGATCATTTTAAACTCTTCAAATATATTTATTTCTCATTGTTCACCTCTTGCCTTGTTCTTATTAAACACCCAAAATACTTGAAGGGGGAGTGAATCAATTTTCCTTGAAATTTATTAACTTAAAATTTTATTTCAAAACATTTCATTAAACTTTCTAAAATAGAAAGTAACAATTAAATCATGCATCACAACAATCAACACAAGAACACCAAATTTATGTGAAAAATCCTTGGAAGGGAAAAACCACAATATATCATAACCAGTTAAAATAGATTGCAAGAGGCACACTACCTAAAGAGTTCACTTCTTGTAGGACACATTATCAAAACAATAAGAGGAATCAGTACCAAAGGAAGATCAGTTCTTCCATAATTACAAAAGATATACAAAAGGATGGGTCACTAATAGAATTTGAACTTCTTACAATACATCTACTATATATCATAACCTTTTAAAATATATTGGAAGAGGCTCACTACCTAAATATTTCACTACTTGTAGGACACATTATCAAAAAAATAAGAGGACTTTCTACCAAAGGAAGATCACTTCTTCCATAATTACAAAGAGAATTAGCCCATAATATATCATAACCAATTAAAATAGATTGCAAGAGGCTCACTACCTAAAGAGTTCACTGCTTGTAGGACACATTATCAAAAAAATAAGAGGACTCAGTACCAAAGGAAGATCACTTCTTCCATAATTACAAAAGATATACAAAAGGATGGGTCATTGATAGAATTTGAACTTCTTACAATACATCTACTATATGTTGAAGATATAGTTCCACATTATGCTAAAAAAAATGATTTTATACACTTCATCATTCACTGTTACAAGATCACCACTTTCACATTTCACACTTCATAATCTCACATCATCATCCCAAGATTGAATTTTCCTTATATATACACATATATTCCATAAAAAATCATACCATCAATTAGGTTGGTCTAGTTAGATGAAACATGTGATTCCAAAACTTGTCAACTCAAAACTCCATCAAACATGCCTTGTAAAAGTAAACAAAGTGTTTTCTTCAGTAAAATAATTTGGAATTACCTATAACCACTCCTATAAATACAATCCATACTTAATTCAATACCACACAACCCAAAAACACTTATGTTGGCACTTCACAACAAAACTATTGAAGGAATAACTAAATGAGCAATTTGTTCATCCCAAAGCTTGACGCATGAAACACCAAACCACTTGACACTCAAAGTGCACACACATCTGACATTGTCAAGCATTCCGTAAAATCCAAACAACATAATGATCATTTGCAATGGAATGCAAAGCATTCCAACATGAACTCAACAATTGTTATTGTGTCTCTAATTAGTCTAATACTATGTCATTAATATCTTCAATCGTGAAAGACATAAAACCCTAAAAGCTTGGATATTGAATCCTTCAATACATACTATTAACATTTTAAAACCATATGACAAGATAATGCAGTGTAGAGCAATGCAACCATTAAATTATTCCTTTGTTACATCACTATTTTAATCTAGGACTTAGCCAATTTCCCAAAAAAATTGGTTTTCTTTAGACTAATACATCATCAGTTCTACAATGGGTTGGCATAAATGATAACACCATACACAAAATCCATTCACCATTATGCTCATGTTTCCAACAACCTCCCAATTTTTCATTAATGGCAACACATTTCTCTACTTCACCCCACTTTGACATCAAAGGAAAAGGATAGATAACACACTTCTCTGCTTCACTCCCCCTTATTGATATATATATATATATATATATATACATGAGAATAGCTCCCCCTTTTTATGTTATCCATTACCAAAAGGAAAAAAACTAAAACACAACACAATCTACTAGCTTTGCATATGTTCATTATAATAAAAATTTATCTATACAATTGAAAAATGTACACCTTAATTGGATGAGGGTAATATACCCTTATATGATACCTTTAATTTTACGAGGTGTTCCTTCCAATCCTTCTTGGAAAACTCCTAATCCTTCTTGGAAAATTAAATATGTGGCACTAAATTTCAAACTATACATAGTGTTGTAAAGATGGTTGTCATTGCACCAAAAGATTGACCTGCTAATGCCCGATACAACCACTGAAATTAATGAATCCATGAGAGGAAATTAAGCCATGTCACAAACCTGAGAACTATGTTTCACAACACAAGGAGACCAAGGGTGTACACCTTACAAAAATGCCCCTAGTGCAATTGAGGGGCTCAAACCCATTACCCAATCTCTAGTACTAATTGTTGTAAAGATGGTTGTCATTGCACCAAAAGATTGACCTATTAATTCCTAATACAACTGCTAGAGTTAATGAATTCATTGGAGGTGGTTAAGCCATGTTACAAACCTGGAAGTGTTGTGTTGCACAACATAAGGAGACCAAGGGCACACATCTCATTCACGGAGAGGATTTTTGGGAGAAAAGAAAAGAAAGTTGTTTCATGGAAAAAAAATTGTATGGGTTGTGGAAAATCGGTGAGGAAATTGTGGATCTCTTAGAAGAAATTGTTTCAGAATTATTTTGTTGTAGAATTTTTGGCTGTGTTTTTGGTTGTCTTCTAGAATGAGGCAATTGCATTGAAGAAAGTTTTGGCTACATTGAGAATTGAAATTAAAGAGAAGCTCGGCAAGATTCTTCTGTAACAGGCTCTTTACTATTTTTGTGAAATTTGAAATTGGAAAGTTATTTAATTACTGTAATGCAAATTGGAAATGTTTTAGGAAATGATTTTTCAATACTGTAGAAGTTCTTGTTTCTTTCTTTTAAAAGATTGCCGTGAAAATGAAACCTCTGTAGAAAATAATTAAATCCTCTATGTAATTTGTTTATTCGAAATAGATTTATACAGGAGGAAACTATAATGAAATTATTGAACCTCTGTTGAATTTAAATCAAAACTTAGAAACCTTTTCCTGTGAAAACATAATTTGTTCTTCTGTAGAAAGTGATAATTACCGTTGAAAATTTAGATCTTCGTCGGGAAAGATATTTAACACAATAGAAAATTTAAAAGGAAGTATTTGAGAGATTTGAAAACCTCTACAGGATTGAAAATGAAATCTTCTAAGAAAACCAAAATAATTGGAAACCTCTGTAATTTGAAAATCAAAAAAATAACAAAGAGAGTGTGTTACTAAATTAATCATAACTCGGCATTTACAAACTGGGTAGGGCTGAATTTTCTATATATTTTAGATGATTTAATTTCTCACTTTCAACAAAAATTTCCTAGAAACCCAGATTCGAAAAAAAAAAGGTTATTAAAGTCGCAAGTAGTGGGTTTATGATTAGGGTTTCTAAAAAGTGTTAATTTATATTTATATATTTATTTATTTGTTTAAAAATATATATTAGAAATATTGTATATAATTTTAGAGTATTTAAAATATATTTAAATAGGTGCATGCACATGCACAATTTCATATTTTAAAATAAAGGTTATAAAATAATAATTAGATTATGTAATTAGAATATATATTTATTTATTTAAAAGAAATATTATATCGTTAATTAATGCATACCATGCACAAGTAGGTGTTTTATAATAAGATGATTTTATTAGAAGGATTAATATTTCTATTTATATTTTTTTGTGAAATTTAAGTTAACAATTAGTTTTAATTTCTTTATGTTTTGTAAACAGAAGTATTTGTATATTATAAAAGCATGTAAATGCATGGGTTAATAAAATCTTAAAATAAAAAGACTTAGGAGTGAAAATTGATTTGTATTTAAATAGATATTGATTCAATTTGGATTTAGGAAATCCGAATATTATATTATTTAAGTGCTTGAATTATTTTAAGTTGTATTATTTTCTGTTCACATTTGCAGGTAGTTTGAATTGAATATTATGAGTAATTGTCAAACTCGAAGTTAAGCAGTTGGTTTAATTCATTGTGGATTTATTGGATTTAGGAAATCTTAATGGTCATTTATTTAATTACTTAAGTGACCTCTTATTATTGTGTATTCTTCTGTAATTGTGTATTGGGTATTGGGGATATTTGTTGTCAACAAAATTATAAGTCTTCTAGAGATTGTAAAATTGTGAGAGGGTTATTGTATCTTTTGTTCGCCCTTTTTGAGATTTTTCTTGGGTAGTGCACATTTTTTTGGGTTTTAGTATTTAACATCTGTAGGGATGTGTGAATTAGTTTGAACACCCGATTACTATGAATGGGTTGTGTGATTTGATTTGAGCACCCAGTTACTACGAACGTGATGTGTTGTTCTTTGCAAAATAGTTGATATTTGTTATTGTATTTTGTGCACTGTCTACCCTTGGGTTGTGGAATATGTTATTGTGTTGTCGATAGGGGAGTGGCTTTCAATGGGGGCCGGTACACAAAGAGTTCCTAGGATAACTCCTGTGAAAGTCAGTTTAATTAGTGGAAATTAAATAACCTTTATTAGGGATAGAGTAGCTTAATATTTAATCAGATAATTGAGCCTCGCTCATTGGCTCAAGGGCTAGTATGAGACTTGAGATGAGTCGGGAAGGCCTGGAATGGCAAGATCATTATCTTGTCTTCTCAAAAGATAACCGATTCCACACTGGTGTGCATGTGGGGCCGGAATTGTGAGAGGTTACCAGGATAACCCTAAAGGGGGGTCGAGACCTAGGAAGATCTCTTTTGGATAACCAATGCAACCTTTGTGATGACACTCCTCCTACGACAACGGTCGATTTATATGGTACAACAGATGTATTTGATTCAGTGGTTCTAGAAGCAATGTAACCTTATATTTTGTGTTTATTGGTACAGTGTTGTTTCGCATTTACTGGTACAGTGGGGTCTTGTATATTGTCTGTGTCTAGAGGTAATAGGTTATCTTGGTTTCGTGTTACTATCTCCTAGCACAGGGGCTGGGCCGACGGGTACCAAATGGTTGGGTGGCGTGCATCTTACACTGTTGAGTTTCTCTTCCTGTTCGTGATGGCAGGATCTTCTTGTTTGAGGAGCTCGTGTGGTTCTCTAAAGTTTTTCTTCTCCTTCTCCATTGTAACTGTGGATCTATATGTATAATTGTAATACCTCATTTGTATCGAGGTGAACCTTTGTGATGTAATTGTAATAATGTTTATGATCTATTCTTTATTGGATTTAATGGTGTTGTATATGTGGAAATATGTTCAATACATTTCTATGTGTTAGATTTATCTTAAAATGGTTTAATGCTTTGTTGTAAGTTGTATCTTGAGTTTAATATTCATATGCTATGGTTGGTTAAATTTTTTAAGTAATGGTGTTCACATGTAGACGTGTTGCATAGCCTAGAAGATGTATGTGGCTAGAGTAGGTTACTTTACCCATCTTGTTTTAACTTTTAAGAAAAAAAATTAGTTGTGCTTCCGCAGTATTGCATAGTCCTCTAGGTTGCAGGATGGGGTTTTACACTTGGTATCAAGATAATGGCCACTTCAAACAAAATTGAAACATTTGTTTGGCTTCCTTCAAAAACTTTTGAACATCCTTCAAGTTTCAATGTAACTTAACATGTGTAGTACCACATTTATTTGATGTATCACTTAGCCTCTTATCATTCAAATTCTTTATTATTTCCTTAGGTATGTCTTCTCTTCTAGACTTGTAGTGTACCCCTTAAAGGAATTTGGCAATAACTTCAACGATTGCACACCTGACAAAGACGGATCAATACATACTCTTGGAAGTCCTTCGTGCTATACCTTGAAAACTTCATCAACCAACCCTATACTCTTTTGGTGAGTTTGTAGTATCTCCTTTCTGGAAAAGGTAGTGAAAGCATCACTAAATGCAGCTTATGGGAGAGGAGAGATCCTATCCATATCCACTTGACATTTTTGCATTGGAATTTGTAGTAGTTATGTAGACACCGCTAGTTGGAGTTCTACATTTGCACATCGAAAAGATCTTTGAATGAATCTTTGGAGGGTGTAGAGGATTCACCACCAATTTTTATGCTATCTTCTATATAAGTGTCATCCTTCTCCTTCTCTCCACTATCAAAACACTCCTATGCAATCTTCTCAATGTCTAAAGGAGGCATAGATTGTTCCTTTTGAGCTTTAGTCTTTTTTGAGACTCCTTTCTCATCTTCTTTTCTTTGCTCAATAGCTATCTCCACATTTAGAGAGGTGTTATCTATTAGAATTTCTTCTTGCTCATGATTTTGTTGCTCACCAATTGGAAAATTTCTTTCTATGAGGGATGTGTCTTGTTTTTTTTGAACTTTATCACCTAGGGAGGCTCCCAATTCTTTAACAAACTTTTAACTATTTGTAGTGTTTCTATCCTTAGCTTCTCTATATCATCCTTGTCCTTTCCCATAAGAGTATTTACTCTTTGTTTTGTCTTGAATTTTTGGGCATACAATTGACACAACTTAAATTTTTCCTCACAGGTTAGTGAGGAACCAATCTTCTCCAAGGAAAAAGTCATCATCTTTGCATCTTTTACAATAGCCTCTCATCTTCTTGCACTCAATACTCCTTTCAGCTCATTTGACAATTGATCCTCTATCTCACTTAGGCCAACATTAAATGTCACCATGTATTTGACAATGGCCTCTTCAATTGTTTCCTTATCTGCATCATTAGAATTTGGATATAATTCAATTGTATCCTTGGGTATTTTATACTCTGTAATACCACTAAACAAGGCATCTAGCTTCATGGGACCATGTTCATGAATCAGAGGGGTCTTCTCTTTCTCCTTTCCCTTTTATTTACTTTCCTCTTCCTAAGAGAATTTTGATTTCCTTTTGTGGACCAATTGATGTTCTTTCTCTTCCTCCTCTTCTTAATCAGAGTTTATATACCTAACTCTTATTGTTTTTTCTTTATTTATTCTCTTTGAATCCTCTTGTTGCACATAGGTTTTGGATGTGTCTTTCTTCTTACAACCACTTGTTGGTTTTTTCTAGGGGACTTTGTAACAACAGGTGTGGAGGAAGAAGTCGTACTTGACCTTCTTGTTCTTGGTGTAGTCTACAAAGGAGTAGATGTGTCTTTAGTTTTCTTTATGGGGTCCATAGGGCTACCAAACTCCCTTTCCAACTCAACCTTCATCTTTTCAAGCTTTTCTTCAATATATTTCTTCTTCTTCTCCAAGTTCACTTGACTTTATTTCTCTTCATAAGTACCAAACCTTTCAAGTTTTGTATCTCTAGGTTTACTCAATATAGTCTTTGCAAGGCCAATTACCTCAAATTTTGTTACCTCATTTCTATAGCATTAAAAAAAATGAATTAAACCAAGTGCTAGAAGAGGATTGACTTAAATAAATTAAGCCAATTGTAGAAGATTGACTTAAATAAATTAAGCCAAGTGCTAGAAGAGGGTTGACTTAAATAAATTAAACCAAGTGCTAGAAAAGGATTAAATTTATTGACTTTGTTGATTGAAGACTATTGAAAATTATTTCAGCTCTACTTTTGATACATGCTTATACATAATGACCTGGTATTTTTTAGGAAATTGCTTGACTAAAAGGATCATGTTCTCTTAGGTCGACTTTATGATTAGACCAACTTTACAATCATGAAAAAATATTGAAGTCCAACAACCAAACATAAAGTATCTCAAATACATTTGGTGAACACTTAAAATTCTATAGAAGCCAACTTGATTGCAACCAAAAGAAAAGAAAAAATAAAAAGCAATAAAAAAATTGTGAATGGATGTAGTACCCTCCAGTTGCTACTTTGTGTCTTTGATTTTCTTATGATGTTTGAAAATACATTTACTGTGATATATTGTGATACCTTGTTATTGTTTTATGATCACTAATATTGGAGTGATGATGATGTTATTTTTTGATGAGATGATATGTTATATGGATGCTTATGATTTATGTTATGCTTTTGAATGGAATAGTTGTTATTTAAGTTAATATTGATGTAAGTTCTTATGATGATCCATTGAAGCTTGGATTTTGTTAGTCATGTCGTGACTGTATTGGTGAAGGGGACATGATTACGTCACTCGCTTGCGAGCACCCTGTGATTTTTTTATTTCTCTTCATGGTGTGTTTATCATTTATGATGATATGTTTAACAGTGGGTTTGATGCAATTTACAGGTATCGGGTATCGAATCCACCTACTTGTTAGGTCTAAGTGTATCCTATCCCAATGGAATTATGTGGTTACAAAGATAGTGTTAGGTCCTCATTTAGCCATCATTCTTCATTGAACGAGTACCCATTTATCACCCATGTCGTTTGTTGTATAGTCTTGTCATGTCGATCTTGTTTATGTTGTTTTGTTGGGAAATTCATTATTTTAATAGTTAAATGATTATTCAATTCACATAGTTGATTTAATATATATTTTGTTTAAATATTAGATTTAAAAGTGTTTATAATTATGGTCGATTTATTTAAACTAAAATTAAACAATTAAGTATTGTTCTTTAAAAGGTTTAATTAAATTAAATTATTTGATTAAAAGTGATTTTATCGAAATGTTAATTTATTAGGAATTAGAGATGGTATGATTTATCCAAATTTAATTATAAGGGGTATTTAATTAATTTCATTTGTTTATTTTAATTGTGAAAATTTAAATTAGGGAAAAGAAGATATTTAAAAGAGTTGTTTTGAATATATTATGCAAAATATCTAGAAAATGTGATCTGGAGTTAAATGGTTGTGTTAGAACTGATTGATCAGTTTGGAATGCATGATTTATAATTAGTTAAGTTTTATGAATTGGAGTGAAGGAGGGGGATTAAAAAAGAAAGGAAAAATCTTTTGGGTGGGGGAAACCTTCATTTTTGTCACGGGAATGGGTTTTGGGATGGCTAAGAAGAAAAGCTTCTTCACTGTATTTTTGTCTAAGAAAACTTTGTGATAGGGAATTTTTTAGGATTTTTGTGGTCTGAATGTGAATTGGGATAGAAGATCAAGATATTCAAAGTTGCAGCAGTAAACCCGAGGAAAAATTCTTGACATCAATCTGCTACTCAGCGAATTAGGTTTCTATACTTTTTCATATTTGCTTGCAGTTATTTGAAATATAATGTTCACAAGATTATGCATAAACTCTTGAAATAATTCTTTAAGCATTGTGTGGATACTATGTAATAATGGACTTCGTAAATTTGGTTAGTGTGTTTTTTTTGATAGAAAACCTCCCTGTTTCCTACGCTTTTAGTTTCTATTTATGGTGACAGTGGGAGTTTAGTATACTGCTTTATAAATTATTCATTATTCATTGCTTTTGGGTTTGACGACTTATCTTTCATTTTCCTGAGCATGGTATTGATGATCAAGCCTGATTAGTGTGCCTTCCCTATGGTTTCCCCACACCAGCATTGGCCAGTCTGCATACTACGCTTTATGATTGTGATGGGTATTGTAAGTTTTTTTTCCTGATGGCATTTATGTTAGATTGCTACGTAATCCTTTTTTTTAGCCTTAATGCCATACCTCTCTTAATTTTCATTGAACATTTCCTTAGAAATTATTGTTGGCGTATTGTAGCTGATGTTTGGAAATGTATTTTCCTCTGTGTTTGGTGGTCTCTAATTTAGATCCGCCTTCATGCAACATTATTTAAGGATGCCTCCTATCCCTGCATGTTGTTGCCTTTGTTCTTATGGCTTGACCTTGATAAGAAAACATCTCACCATTTGATGGGTCTTGGGGAGTGATATATGTCAATAGGTATTATCCTTTATGCAATGTTTATGATCCTAATTGTTTTTGTTATCCATTCCTACCACCTTATCTCTTTGCCAAATCTGCATTGGTGTAATCTTCTACCAGTCAAGTGATAGTGTTATTTAAGATCTTGTCTTTATGGTATGTCACCCTCTATTTGTTAAGCTGAGTTAAAAGCTGAACATTATAGTGTTCTAAATTATATATGAATTCCTTTTGTTTGTAGTATTCAGTAGAACCTAAAACTTAAGCTACAATACCTCTTAACTCATTGAATTATGGTTATTAACAATTAGCTATGATGATTCCATTAGTAATTTTGTTCCTTAAGCTGTAATTCTATATAGAAGGGTGAGTTTGTTTAATAAACTCCCTGATTCTTTAGAAACCTCTCACAATTGTAACGCTTAAACATAGAAGATTGTAGTGGCTTCAGTCAGGTCTACAACCTTGATAATCGGATGTTTAGAGAATTAAATAAGCTCTCTAATATCACTGTCAAATTATCACAGTGACATCACTTGAAAATGGTAGTGTGTTTATATTTAAATAACCTCCTTGATGCTTTTGGCACAAGACATTATAGCAGTGCTTGAGCTTAGAATGTTGTAGAGGATTTCATAATCTCTTTGTTTCTGTTGTTAACCTATTCCAGCCGTACTTGAACATAATAGAAAGATAAGATATTAATCAACTTTTTTATTTAATTGTCAAATTGTCGTAGATGAAGTGTTTGAACATAATAGAGAATTTTAAAAGTTTGAGGATTATTAATTTTCTTTGCAACTTCTCATAGTTGCAATGCTTGAATGTAGGAGTCTAAAGATTGGTAGTTCAATCTTAGAATAGGTGCCTCTCAAACTCCTTGTAATCGAAGTTATCTATCTAACTGCATGTAGATTTGGGTAATATAATTTATTGTTAAGTGGAGTGGGGTTGCGGCCACAACAATAGTTTGTGGTTATAATATATTTACTTTGATATAATTATATAAATAAATAGTCTTGTAGTTGGATTTAGTATTAGAGAACTTATTTAAATTAAACAAAGGATCTTAATAGTAAATGATATCTTTTGTGCATAATCTTACAAGTGGAGTTAAAGAAGATTTTAGTATTACGAAAAAAATAGCTATAGTTGTGTGATTAGAGTTAGAAGGTGTAGTATTGTTTTGATTTTAATTTGGGAATATATTTATGTCTTGATGTTAAATTAAGTGTAGAAATTTTATTTTTAAATTTTTTTGTTTTTACAAAATAGAAGTTCTTATGTTAAAATTCTTTTATTATGAAATGAAGTATCATAGATTTTATATGAAGAATAATTAATTTGAGATTAAGAATTTGTTGTACAAATAATTTTTATTATGATGTAGAAATAAATATGGAATGGTTATTTAAAAGTCTTTGACATTTAATTACCTCAAAATGAGTTGGTGAATGATGATTGTTTTAAATAGAAATGAATAGATAAGATTCTTGAATTTACATTGTTTAGAACTTGTTTGTGTATTCAAAGGATTAAGTTTATGTTGTATTTATGTACATTGAGTTTTTATCTTATGAAGAAAAGATTGTTGAGTCAAAATATATCTTTAGTTACTTAAAGAACGTGTATTTATATGATTGTTGATTTAAGCGAATTCTTGGTTGTATTTGATGAACAATAACGTTATGGTTATAAATTTATCGGTGTACTTTTGTAGTACTGAGTTTTAGTTTCTAAGGCTAGGGGAACTCTTGAATTGAGTTGTTTATTCTATTTGAGTTTGATGATCTTTTGTTTTAAAGGCTTTGTGAAATAGCCATGCACATTGTATTTGTTACCTATGTAGTGATTGAAAGAAAAGTGTTTTAATTCATGATTGGATTGTGGACATGATTTAGGTTGTTGTGCATGATGGATATCTTTTGGTTTAATGTGTTGTGTTGTTGTAAAAGGAAGAGTGGCTTTCGATAGGGGCCGGTACCAAAAGTGGTAGCCAGGACAACTTATCAAAAGTTAATAATTCATTGAAAACTTTAATAAATATACTAGGAATTCATTAATTAGTTCAAATAAATGATTGCTTCACCTAGTGCCTTAATGCTTGTATAGATTAAGGGTAGGTTGAGAAGGCCTAGAATGGCTATTCATTTACCTTGTCTTCATGAAAGGTAGTTCGATGCCACTTGAGATTGTCTAGGGGCTGGGAATCAGTTGAGGTCACTAAGATAACCCAAGATGGGGGTCAGAGCCTAAGAAGATTCACCAAGAGAACCTAGCATAACTAAGTGATGACACTCTTGTCCTGATACATACTTTGTGGTCTCTTATGTAGAGTCACTATTGGTTTAATGTTGCCTCTAGGAGTTTGTTAGCATTCATGTGATTTTTTGGATATTGTCATGTTGTCATGTGAAATTCAGCCATGTGATGTTGTGTTTATTAGGTTGCTTACTTGTTGTTTGTTTGTTTGCTTGCTTAGTTTGAGGATCAGTCATTATCTCCTAGCATAGAGGGAGTGGACCTTCGAGTACCACGCGGTTGGGAGGAAACCATCCTATTTCATCCATTGGATTCTCTTGTAGGTGTTACTATACTTGGATAACATTGTTTGTGGAACAGTTTCCTAATTCTCATTGTTCAAGATGGTGGATGTTGAGTTTGTTAGTGGACGAGGATATCAGTTATGATGTGATCATCATCTCCTTTGTAAATTTACCTCATGTGCATGAGTGTACTTATTGTATAGATGATTATGTTGTATTGAGATTAGTCATTATCTCACTTATTGTAAGATGTAATTGTAACTTGATTCTGTTGTTATTTATAATTATATTATTCTTTTGGTAATGAGTTTATCCTTAAGATTTTTTTATCATGGATTAGTGATATGATGTTACTTGTTCTTGTTTAAGTAGCAACGTCGAGAAACCCTGAGGACATATG
This sequence comes from Sequoia sempervirens, assembly GCA_007258455.2. Classification (NCBI taxonomy): domain Eukaryota; kingdom Viridiplantae; phylum Streptophyta; class Pinopsida; order Cupressales; family Cupressaceae; genus Sequoia; species Sequoia sempervirens. Next base: position 198,391 of record VDFB02033181.1, read on the forward strand.
TGTGTTGTATTGATGTTTTTATGTTATAAGAATGATCTTAAGAAAAAAAATTGTTATTCGTTAGTTATGTGTTGTCCTCTGGGTTACCTGGTGGGGCGTTACAATGGATGTGTAAACAAAAGTGATCAAACTTGATTGTAACCAAAATAAAAAAGCAATAGAAAAACTGTGAATGATTGTGCAAAAAAAAATGATCAACTTATTGATAAATTTGAAGTATAAGGACACTCTACTTAAAGATCACATATTTCAATAATCAAATAGTCAATATTTATCTTCCACCCATAAATAATGTCTTAGGGAAGAACTTAATTTTTTCTGGAAAGGTACAAACTATAGTGTGGAAACGATCGGGAGGAAGCGTGGAATAAGATGGTGAATGAAAGGATGTGAAGGCTCTACTTATTGTTGTTATTTTTGAACCCTGCAATTTCCTATTATCAGACAAATCTTATACGTTGGTAAACTTCCAAATTGGGAAACTGAACTTGTATGTAGACTTACCATGTAATTTTTTGAACACTAACAAATCAGGTATACAACTCCAAAACCTTTTGACCTAGCTTAAACATCACACACTAAGTGTTGACTACTTGGGTGGATGCCACTTTTAACTCAACTCTCCCAGTCTGTTTAATGCAAACCTTTTCTTAGTTTCTGGTTCCTAGTCATAAAATAATTTTTTTTATGGTGTGTTGTGTGTGTTAGTTGATTTTTGCTTCTATACAGAGGTCTCACAGAGTCGACCACCATTGGACATGCATTTTTATGGAGAAATATCAATGCAGTCTAGTTTATTAGTTGTTGTGTTGCAAAAAAGTGTTTAAAGAGATATGTTTTAAAATATTTAAAATTTATACTATTTTATTTTAATCTATAATTTGTTATTTAATATATATTATTTTCATTTTATTTATTTACATAAAAAAATCATAAAAACTGAAAATTAAATATTTTAATTTAAAAAATATGAATATTTAGTATAAAAAATATTGAAATCATTTTTTATAAATTATATTAAAATTAATTTAAATATTAAAACTTGATATTTTAATATAAACTAATGTTTAAAATTTGATAAAAAAAATTCTATTTTTTAATTTAATTATTAATAAATAAACAATTTGATAAACAGTGTTCAATTTGAAAATAAAATTTTAAATCTTATTTATAAGATTTCTGATAAATATTTCAATTTAAAAACTTATTTTTAATAAAATAAATTATTGTTGGTCCTAGAGAAATATTAATGCAAAGGAGATGTTTTAAAACATTTAAATATATAAACTTAGCATTTATTTAAAATGATAAGGTTATATATTAGTTTTAGTTTTTTATTTAATTAATACATTTTTTTAATTTTATTTTTTATAAATATTTAAATATTTAATTATAATTTTTTAATGAGTGTAAATATTTAAAATATTCTTAGAATTTAATAAAAAATTTAAAAATATTTTAATGTAAAGGAATATGAATATTTTAATGTAAAGGAATATGAATATTTTAATGTAAAGGAATATGAATATTTTAATGTAAAAATATATGAATATTTTAATATAAAAAATATTAAATTTCTCAAAATGTTGTTTATATTAAATTAATTGAAATCTTAAAATTTAAATATTTATAAGTTTTCATTAAAAAATTATTTATAATTTATAATTTGATTAAATAATTTTATAAGCAATGTTCAATTTTTTAGAATAAAAATCTAAATCTTATGTACAAGATTTCATGTAAATATTTAAGTTTTAAAATTTTCTAATATTAAAAAATATAAAAAAATTAAATAAAATACAGGTTTAATTTTCATAAAATTTCATCTTTTAATAATTGAATACATTAAAAAATTCTCAATATATTTAAAATCATTATTTTATATATATTATGATAAAAAATATATTATATATAAAAAAATATATATATAATAAATAATTTATGTTCTTTGAATTGTATTAATTGTATGATGAATATATTTTTCTTGTTAATATATTAGTTATGTTAATATTGAAACTAATATTTAGTTTTGATAAAAAATTACCTTCTAATGATGTTATTCATATACCAAAGACTTTTGTTTATGTTCTTTAGGTTGATTAAGTCAAATGTATACACAACACTTTTCCTTTTACTTGTCATAATTCTAAATGTTTGCATTGTCTTTATTAACCTTGGACATCTTATCCTTATTTTTTTCATCTTTGCCACATTTGTTTCTATGTTTTTCTTGTTTCCTTCTTTCTTAATTGGTATACATCCATGCTTGATTTTATCATGATATTTTTTATACTTTTATGCCTATATACTCATGATCCCATCCCTCATAATACCTATATTCTACTTTGATTACTTGATGCTTATACATGCTAGTGTACCATGCTTAGATCTATATCACTATATTTTAGTTATGAGCCTTATCAATTTACCTCATTCCTAGATTGCTCTTATGTGCTCATGCTTATTTTTTATAACTTATATAGTCATATTGTGTCTCCAATTCCATGTCATTCTATTATATTGTGAGGCATCATTCTTTCCCCATATTTTGTGTTCACTCATATTTTTCTATCATGATTATAGAGACACCCTTTTAGATTAGCGACATCTAATTTTCTCCATTGTGTTGCCTTTATCTTATAGAGAGCATGAACTATTTCTTATGTAATTTTTTATATTGAATCTTTTTTTTACCATCATATATTTAAAATATATCTTTTTAAATGCATTCATTTATTAATTTCTAATTAAAAACATTTTTATCCAAAACTTATTATTATTTCATATTAAAAGTTTTAAACTTTATATTTTATTTTAAGAAGTTAATGAATTTTTTAATCAAATATCTTGATTTATTATTTTATTTTTTGCTAGCTAAAGCATTGCTAAGGGGTGACACCCTATGTTACTTCAAAAAGGAAATATTACATATTTTCCATAGATTGTTATCTATACTTCTATCTTCCCCATATTACAATTCAATAGGCCATTTATCAAAAAGGCCACTATAGAATAGACTTGTATCCCAGAGCCTAAATGCTTACACAAAATGGCCTGAAACCAACACAAGTAATGACCAAACATGGGAATGACTTGTATTCTTTGATTTCTATATTTCTATTATAAACAGTACATAGAATTTTGACCATTGATGCCAAAAAAAGAGACATTACCAAGCCTACCTTGCTCATTCTTCTTTGTCCTCTAATTTTGTACTTTTTATATGTCAAATAGTCTCCCACCACTAGGAAATTTTCTATATAGGCTTGGTGCGTAGGGTTGTTCGCCTTTTGTTCTGGTCTTTACCATCATTTTCCACACATTCCTCTCTTGTGCCAAGGTCTCAATTGTCGTCATTACCTACAACCATTTTGCTTGCCAACCCTTCTTCCTCCACATACTTGTGCCCAACCTAGAGGTGGGTTCACCATCATCTTTGCCACTCTAAGTAGGAACAAGATGCTCCTTTCTTTATCAACCCAGAATTTTGCAAACCCCATTGAGTCGAGAGATCTTACCAATGGGAATTTCATCACCTCTGCTCCATTCCTGCATGTCATGTAGTAGTTATGTGGCATCAGAATCATTAGGTAGCCGTCAATATTGTCTAGGGCTTCATCAATTTCTCCCAACATGGCATGGATGAAAACCATCTGGGTCAATTTCTTGCTTCTCGCCTTCGACACACCCATATGCAACAACATTGCCAAGAACATGGCAGGGATATCTGAATTCACTCTGAATCTCTAGTATGCCTTCAAAAATTCCCATCCCAAAATCTTTTTGGTCACCCATAACACAAGTTGATGGGAAGAATCTAGTAACCCTTTCAATCTATTATCTGTTATCCCTCCAAGAAAATATTGTTGTTGCCTAATTATATTGAGAAATAATGGGGTATCCATTATCCCTAGCACTAGAACACAAGCTCAAACTCATCATTGCTTGTACACCTACCACCTTTGGCTTTTTATGGAGGAGAGGGCTTGCTTCATAATAATTTCAAACTTGATATTCATGACGTTTTAATCATACCTTTAAATCTGCAAGCTGGCTAGACATGCAAATTTTGATTGTTATATTGCCACCATACAATGTATGTCGCCTCCCTACCTTGAAGTTTGTTTTTGTTCCCTGCATCACACCTATTACTTATGGTTGCTATCACATCCATCATTATTATAGTACATGTCTTTCTTGCCACCAATTTTCCATTTTTAGTTGCCTCTATGTATCACAATATTCCAAGAATATTTTGGCCTACCCCTCGCTTGGCCTACATGACCCCTCTACTGCCAACTTTTCCAACTCATTTTCCTCATTGTTCTAGTCATTTGTGTGATGGGTTGAAGTAGGTGATTCAGTTTCCAATTTGGAGCATTGTTCCTATGAATAATATTGATTGTAATGAGTGAGTCACCCTCAAGGTAAATGTGTCTTAGATGTTCTTTTTTGAGATGACCAAAATTTTTGACCATTCGAAAACTTCAAACTCCTACATAGTAGCATGATCTTAGATGTTCTTAGATGTTCTTTTTGAGATGACCAAAATTTCCAACCATTCCAAAACTTCAAACTCCTACATAGTAGCATGATCATAAGGTATCCTATCTAAAAAATGAAGAGGCACAAGACAATCTAAAAGTATCAAGATTTCCATGTATCCATGCAAACCCCCTTCTCAACAGGATGAAATGAAAACCCCATAATGAACTCCCAAATACTATGAATAACACCTTCTTGGGTTCTTGTGCCAAATCACCAAGCTATATTTCAAATCAGCTCACAAAGCAACTCTAAAGAGAATAACACCAATCACCAGAATAACAACACCAATCACCACACACACGAGAGACAACCTTTTCATATTTTCTTACAACAACCAATTGCACTGCAATGTTATTTAAATAGAAAAAAAGATCCTCCACGCTATTAATGTGGGATAATGTATTTAGTAATAATATAAAAAAAATGAACTCACACCCAACAAGGAATAGCCATGAAGAAGATGGAAACCCTAAAATGAAATATTTAGGGGAAAAAAAGTTTCACCAATAAACCAAAATGCACTGCAAAATGAGAATCGGGAAAAGATTTATCTTCAATCAAGAACGGCTCCAATTACAAGTCGCTGCTTTCATATCCTAGCCATAAGAAAAATTGCCACCAAAGAATCGGGGTCTCCCACAAAGGAAATCACCAACAAAAAGGATCCAATAGAGATCATATGTAGGCAATTTGATCTGACGAAAAGTGGTACCCCAGAATAAATTCCTTTGACAGCGATGAGGATGGATTTGATAGGCGCCTTCAACTGTTGATTCTCAATAGCACAACAACTCATGACTTCTTTGGATGAATTCCGGCCTCCTATAAGCAAAAAACGATGCCTCCTGATCTTGCCACACCCTACAACTGAGGTAACAAACATGTAGCCTCAGGGATTTCAATAGATGATTCACATCAGGAAATGGAATGAATGTGCACCTTTCACATTAGCTCCAAACAACGAATAATCTCTGGCTATGGAGAGAAAGCGTGCTTCCAAACATCAAATGCAAATGCCTTCTCTCAATCACAGGTCAGCAAGATCACCCTCAATAAAAAAGGCTCCTCACCAAGAATTACGCCACTCTCCAGCAAAGAACCACGACCTCTTTTGATGAGGATTGGACCCCAAACAAGAGGAAGAAAAAAATAGCTTTCAAAACTCCCTCTAGAGGAAAATAATCATGCACCTTCACTCACAGAATCGCTACCCTTCAAATGGAGGAAATCGTATCCTCAGTGCAAGTCGTGGCTCTTCAATGTAGAAATCACGCCTACATATACAAATAAAAATGTGACCTCCAGAGCAGAGAAATCATCCAATAAATTACACCAGTGGAGTGTGAACGCCTCCTCAATAGAGGAAATCACACCTTTTGATGAGCACAGCCTCAAACATAAATCGCATTCTCCAAAATAGCAACAGGAAGATGAAATAATTGAAAATAAAGAAAAATAAGGCAATTTTAAAATTTGAAAAATTTCAAAAGTGTTGAACAAATAAGTGATCTCAAACACTCCGATGAAAACTCTCAGAGGAAGGATTGAATAATGGTTGGATCTGATACCATGTTGGTTTCAACCACCTCACAAAATCACCATCTGCAACAAAACACCTTCATGAATGCATGAGAGAAGCACATAGGCTATTTCACCAAAGAAAGAGTGAATAAATGAGATAAATTACATAGTATACAATGGTGCCTTATAAAGGCATGAAAATATGTGGCGGGTATAAAACCAAAATTATCTAAGAATAATTAAATGCATAATCATGCCTAAATAAACGTAAGCGAGTAAATGATAAAAACCAATTAATCCAACACCTATTTTATTCCATAAAATAAAAATTTAAAGAAAATAGAGCATCAATATATTATAGATTAGATGATGTGAAGTTTTCTAGAATGTATAAACTTATCAAATTTTAGATCATTGAGCACTTATGCAAGATAAAACATGTGAATTAATTTGTTATTTTCCAAATCTAATTCTATTTTGTAGTCTCCAAACATGTAAGTACCTTTGTTGTATAATATTTGTAATGAACTATTGAGTTACCTTGTAAGTCAATACCTCGTATCCATAGCCTTGGGATGGTTGAATTCTATTTCAAAATTTGAATTTCTTTCAAGAGAGGTAAAGTTCACTATGGATTTTATCTAAGTTGATCATGAATAGTAAACAAGCCACTAGTACTAAAGAGAAATTTTCTTAGTGTTTAAGAAGATTGATAGTTTGAAAATATTTATCTACTCATTAGAAAAATTATTTAGTAATAAGGAGTGCTCATAGTACATGAAATTAATAGGATTAGTTTCTTCAACCACTAATTTATGTATGCACTGTTGTATGTAAAATTTATTTTAAATGATATAATAATATGACCTCCACACCCCTTATGTGCATCTCATCATCGATGTTGGGATTTTGTGTTGCACATTATCAAGAGGGTAAGGGAGGACATACATGGCCTTGAAGAAATGGTATGTTCTTTCATATATAGTTTTCTTTAACCCACAATTTAATATGTTTCATATTTTAATGTTTGTTACATGTTCTACATAATAGTATTTTTATAAATGCTTACAAATTGAATAAGATTAAAATGGATAAGATATCTTATTACTTATTATAAATAATTAAATTTATGAATAAGTAAATACTATTTATACCACACTTTTTCTTAAAATTAAATATTCTATCATACTACATAATGTTCTATTTTTTATTATATTAAAAAAAATATTACTTTACTTTTTATTACATGCATTTTACCATTATTAGTTTTACCTATTTAAAAATCTTGAAGGCTTCAAGTTAATTACAAACAACATATGTCAATATATTCACTTACATTCACTTTTCTCATATGTCCATTGAATCTTAGTTAAAAATGAGACTTATATGGTACATATATTAAGAAATAGTAAAGATAGTGAATGGAAATCATGCACTAACTTCTATATGGTTTAGATTTGAAGATTATTCATTTAGTAAATATTTTGTGTCTCAACATTTCTATAATTTTTCCAAGAAATAAAAGTAATTTGATTTTATGTTTAATAAAAAATAATCATACTTTTATAATAAAATTTGCAAGCAAGAGGTCACGAAGTCTAGTCTCTGCCCAAACCCATGGTATCAGAGGGTGTGTTATGCCAGCACCACTGTGAACAAAGTTTGTCAAGCGCATTGCAATATAGTAGTTTATAGGGGGATGGATACCCGACCGTGCAGTCTAAAAATAAATAAATAAATATGATCACCACATGACCATCAAAATCACTCTTTTTCACTACTCTAACAAGTAATAATCAATATTATATAAATACTATCCTACACAAACATACATATCAAAGTAGAAAAATAAAAATAAAGAAAAAAATCAACTAAAAGCAAGATGGTTAGAGTGATGATCCTTTATCCATCTATGAAATGCATCTATATTTTGTGAATAACTAGTAATAATACAAACTCTTCATTTTGTGTATGCTTTGAAATGTATGCTCCTTTGAGCATACACACAAATCAAAGTGAGAGAAAGAAAGTTAAACATAAAGAATATGAGAACATAACAATTGATCATAAATATGATGAAGTAAGCATGTAGTGTAAGGATGTTAAACTTAAGCACGAAAAATGTTAGATAAAATTAACCAAATAATCAGAAATTTGTATACGGTGTGGCCGTCTCCATGTTCTATTTCTGCAGACGATCTCCCCAACTCGAGAATGGTTTCCACAGTTTGCACTTTCCCCTCCTATGCTGCTATGTGAAGTGCTGTCAGTCTCCTTGCATAATGAAGGATCAGTTTTTAAAATCATGCGTACAAACCAGAATCAAAATCAGAGTCCCCACCCTAAGAAGATTTTCAAATATTTGTCTGGCTCCATATATAGGAAGATAAGCAGTGAATGCACTATTCACAGCATACTGCTTGATCTATTTTTAGAACTGCATGTGGAAAACCCCATGCGCATGAGCATATATTCTTAGAACTGCATTTACTGAAGTGCATGAATCTGTGGCACTGCATAAAAATATTTTGGACCGTCTTACTTTTAGTCTCTGTGCAGCTTGACCGAGAAAATGAACCTCCCGATGAGCTATCTCAGTTGTCCCTTTCTCATAGAAAACTTAGCATATGAATAATCCATACCTACCAACTTAGAATGGAATTATAGAAAAATTTACAAATGTAGATTTCATGCATAGATTAAGACCTATAATAGAGCCTATCTAAAACCTTTATTGTAGGAACCTTTGTATTAAACATAACTACATATTATTTCTATGAGTTTTTGATTCTAAATCATATATCAAAAATCAACTATCATATCATATTTTCTTTATAGTTGCACATTGCTTTTTTTAAGGCTTCTTTTTTACTATGTTTTTACACATTATTTTTTAAATAAATGGCTTCAATAATATTGTAATACTTTTGTTTTCTCAATATTTCTCTTAATGTGATACCATCACGTAATTAAGTTTCATACTCATGTCTACTATTGATTACCATTAACACTTCTACTAATGGAATTGTCTACATGTCAAATTGTTGTTGAGAATAAATTTAAGCTTGAGCCACTTTTGTAGTGTCCAAAATGTCCACATAAAAGAAACAATAACTTATGTTTTCCTCTAAACACCTCACCACAAAAGGTGTGATGAATTTTATTGAATTAAATAGCTAATGCATAAAGAAACTTAATTAAGAAGAAAAAAATAAAATTAAAAACTAGTAAAAATTGATTAGCAACTTGTTGGTTGTTAGAAGGAGAGGGTGCATCAAGGCACCTAATATTATTTGAGTGTTGGATCCATAAGCTACACTATGAATACATGGATTTTGTTCTTCTTTGGTGGCATTTCACCATTCATTTCCATCTTCTCTCCTTTCCCTCCCCTTAAAACATAAACACCTAACACTCTTTCTAGGTGGTACATAAATGGTACAAGAGAAGTCAAGAAAAATGGGGAAATAAGTATTTATGAAGGGATAGAAGATCAAGGGTCTTGAGGGTATTAATGCTTCAACCAACTAGAAGCATAATTTAGTTGAATATTTGGGGCATTTATGTCATCAACTAGCTTTTTATGTTATCAAATAGCTTTTTAGAAAACTCCAAATGGTAGTTTATCTACCTAATTAAATTATGACAATAGCTTAAGCTCCTAAATATTACTTATCTACCCAAGAACATACTAAACTATAAACAATGAAAAAATAAGTATTTCCCCTAAGAATCAATATATATATATATATATATATATATATATATATATATATATATATAAAACTACAACAATCACTTCAAAAATTTATTATATTGTGTATAAAGCTTAGAAAGGATTAATAATATTAGTTCTATCTATAAATTAGGATTCATGCAATCTACAAAAGGAGAACACATAAAATAACTATTTGAATGTGTAATCGGTCCCTTCTAATCAAAATATAAAATAGGACTCTATTACACTTTCCAGGTCAATAGTTAGGTTTGTATGGGATTGATTTATTGTCCTTTTAATGAAATTAATTGTACTAGGAGATATGGAGAAATATATAATGGTATTTAGCTTTATAAATTAGTAGTTGATTTTTCAATTAAATATTAAATTATTTAATTTCTTAGCAGCTTTCACATATTCTAATATATGTAGAAGAAGTTAACCTAATTACATCTAGATAACTTGAATCCAAAAAAAAAACCATCTAAAGCATTAGAGCCTTGATTTAAGCAATGTCTCTATATCAACAATAATAAATTTGTTATTTATTAAGTTTGGAAAAGTTCAACACACCTTGGGTTTTTTTATGAAGAACACATGCATAAAAATCTCACCCAAACCATTTGCATTATTTACTTATATGAAATCAATCATTTCACCTATGTACAAATCAACACCATTGAGCTCATTTAAATCATTCTTCATACCATAGAAGAAAAATTCTCCAAATTTTTTTTTATTATTATATCTTTTTTTTGCAAATCAGTCCCAAATGATTTTTCCCACAAAAAATCTTGTATTTTCAAAAAATCATGAGAAAGTTCATAGTCCAAATATCGTTCCATATATTAGGTATAAATTCCAAGCCCATATTTTATCCTAGCATATCAAATATTTGTAATAGGGATCTAAATCCTTACACAACACTAATACCACAAGAATATATAAAAATGAAAAAGAAAACACATTAGAAAACACAAATTTCTCTAGCATTGTCATATTTTGGACTCTATCACCATCAAATACAATCTACTCAATGTGAGTTCAAACTTGTTTATGTTAAAGGAGAAATACTTAACTTGTATTTAAAGCAATATTAAGTTATCTTCAAGATGATAAAATATTTTAAGACTAGGAAGAATGGTGGCAAGATATATCTCTATAATAAAAGAATAATATATAGAAAGGTATGAGGAATTATATGGCTATTATTAATACACCTTAGTTGATATTAATGTGATACTACCACCATGTTTGTATGGATAACCACATCTAGAAATACACACACATCTAGAAATTCCTTCGTACTCATTCACTCACTCACTTATAATAGCAATAGATACACGAGCTTGTTTGACACTCTTAAGTTTCGCAGCATTACTTTTGTGATTTGAGCAGCCGTCTATCGACAGAATGTAGTGTGGAATGACGATGAAGTATATCGATACAGCCGAGTCCAAGTAGTGCCACATTTATCGACCACCCACGCCACCTGCAGATATTATCACATTCAACGTAGAAGGCCGATTCCGCACTTTGAATTTGTTAACAGCCCTTTAATCACCACTCTATACATATCCTTCATATTTGAATATGAAAGATATGTATAGAGTGCAAAGCAATTACACCACCTCTAGATGCAAGATACTCGCAAGAAAAACTATTGGTAAAACTAACAGTCCTAGTCAAACAGCTGCACAATAGAAAAGTTCAAACATTTTAAAGCCTTTGTAAAAGGCCCCACTACCATACGAAGCAATTAAATCAATATCCAACCTATTCTTACAAAACCTTAGCCTAATGGCTTTGAAATCCTACAAACCCTGCCATCTTTTAAATCGACTCCTTAACAGCAACTTGTTCAATCCAGCCAAAAATAAGCATGCATATCAATATGCAAATATTTTAAACCCTATCCGATACCCGGGTTATTGCAAACCCTAGATCTCAAACTGATATCTCCGTAAAAAATATATAAATAAAATGAAAGTTACAAAAAGCCCATAAACTGATATCTCCGTAATATCTCCGGATTATTGTACTAAATTTGAGAACCAATATAACAGAACCACCCTAATACATTGGGACGTACAAAAATTACAACACAAGCAAACCCTTAAAAACAATTTGCAAAAAAAGAAAAAACAAATAGAAAGCCTAAGAGGAGAAAAGGCAGAACGTAAAAAGCTCTGAGCATCTATGCTATACTGTATGGAGACAAAGAAATAGCACACTTGCCAACGGCAAGCTCAATTTCTCTCTTGCTCTTTCGAAGCTCTGAGTTCAGATATCAGTCACAGAGGCTTAACCACGATAAGGATATTTATAATGAGCCGATGGATTTGAAGCGTTTTTCAAAACTAGTTTGAAGAATATGACATAAAGCCTTCTGAAATCCGTGAAAATTTGTAGAGTTTAGTAAGCTGTTTGTTACGATCGACGGTTCGTGCTAGCTCAAAGACCCTGCGAAACGATCAAAAGCCTGTATGCCATTGGATTTGACCGTTGCCGTTTTCCCTTCTCAACCTGCATTTGTCAATTTCCCGTTCACGCTTTTTACGTGTCACGGAGAGTACGCCGATTATTTCTGCTGTACGATTGATTCTCGCCAGCTGCTGTTGCCGCTTCGTTTATTGTGAATAAATTTATATACCTAATATATAATTTTATGTAGGGTTTTATATAGGGGAGAGGACCCAGTACCTGAGTATGTTTCAATAGTTGTGATAGTAGTTGTTTATATAATGCCTAATGTTTTTATCAAATATTGGACCAATAGTTGTGACTCTAAAGTTGTTAGTGTTGATGATGACTACCCATAATTAAACAAAATGTATTCCTTTGATCTAAAAAGCAACCAATCATGTGATTCCACATAGCGCTCAATAAAACATGCTGTGAATTCACAACTATTGGTCTCACTTTTTTTTTGAGCCTTTTTGGACACCTTGACAAAAAGCATGTTGATGTGGCATCATATTTGATGATGTGTCCTTGAAACCTTAGTTGTAAGCAGGGGACTTGCCAAGTAAGTTGCTGTAAAAAATTGGGAGTGATTTGAAATTTCCACGTAGGATAATTAGAAGCACGAAGTTAGGGTGCACAACTACTAGGTCCTCTCCCCTATAATATATATGTAATAATTAATTATTAAATTATTGATTAATTAATTAATATGTATATTAAATTTAAATTAAGGCATAGTTATTATACTTGTTTGTTTATTAAAATAAATGAATTAAAAAATATTAGATTAATTAAATATTATATTGGAGTTATATTTATTATTAAATTAGAAATTAAAATCTATTCTTAATAAAATATATTAGACATAATTTTTATATTAATTTATTATATTATATTTTTATTATATTTGATTATTAAATTGAAAATTAAAGTCTATTCTTAATAAAATAGGTTTATTATTGTATGTTTTCCAATTTTAATTTTGTATAAAAAACATGAAATTGTAAAAGTAAAATAATGAATAAGTACATGTGTGAGATTGAAAATTTATAATAATGAGAATTGGTATAACAAAATGACAAACAAAAAACTTCAAGGGTGTTTCCATAGTTTTGTGAAAAATCCATGCACACGTAAATGACCCCTAACTCTTGAAAATTGAAAAAAAAACAACATTCTTTGCACTTACAACTTCGACAAAATTCTTCTAAGGTCACATTTAGTTCTTTCATATCTCTTGTGAGAACCTGAAAACCAGAGTTTAGAAAAAATAACAAGTTAAAGACTATTATAGAAAGAAATTCATTTAAGATAAAAGAGAATTGAATAAATTTATTGGGGTTTATATAGTTAATTGAATACTATGTTTTATACTTTCTTTTGCTCACTTTTAACTCTTTCAAGGTTAAGAAAAATATCAAATGGTTAAAGTATTGATGTTATTTGTGATAAGTTCAAAAAAAATGGTGAAAATTGGTGGTATATGTACTGTGGCTAATGAATGTGTTTGCAAAGCTAGTCATCAAATTAGCATATTAATGTACCATAGTAAACCCTACTCACATTATACTCTATAGACAGACATTAAAATATTGAACAAATTTTGGGTATGTATGGTCCCCATAACCAATAAATTATTATTTGTAATAAAGGAGTTTCTAAAACATATTATGTATTTTTTGTGCTATTCCATGAGAATTCAGGTCAATGTATAGGCATCCCCATGTACTAGAGATGGTAAGGAAACATCCCTGGACATCCCTGAAACATCCTCATGAAGGGAACACTATCAATCCTAGGGAGCCATTTCAAAAGGTCAACTATGTATTTGTGCATACAAAAAATGTTTAAGGTACCCAAAGATTCCCCTTAGATATATACAAACTGTAGAAATTATTTTGAGTAGAACCTATTTCCAATGCCATTTTCTGCAACTCATAAAAGGAATTGGGGTCTTTCAATAATCTATAAAGAATAATAACAAACACTTGACCATGTATACAACAATGAATAAAGCTTCATACAAGGAAGCCCATTGGTATATCAATTTAGACCACATTTCAACATTAAATTTGAAAGGGAATGATCAAGTGCATTAAAATGTTATTCTCTTTGTAGAATATTATTATTATAAAAGAATATGTTATCTATATAAAAATATATTATTATAATATAAGTTATTGTGTATTGTTGAGTTATTGAGTTGAAGAGATATATAAATTTAAAAAAGGCTCAACCAATATAGAGTATATTAATGTTATCATATTGTGTATATTATTATTATTATTATTATTATTATTATTATTATATCATTAATGATTGAATTTAATTAAGGTTATTGTATAAAATAAATATAGTTTACTTTTCAATTACGATTAGGGTTATGTTTGGATTACGATTTAATAAGAGTTAATGTTAAGATTATGAGTAATCTTTATATTATTTTAAGAATCTTTAGCAATTGAAAAATCTATAAGGATTTAGAGGATCACAATTAGAGGATCAATCTAATGGTGAAGAGATTAAGTGTGCAAATCTATTAGCTCGTGTCTTATTCCCATATGTTCCTCCAAGCTAGAAAGAGAAAAAAACCAACTATATGAAGGTTGTTGCTTGGAAGTTAGTACTCAGTGATTAACTTATTTGGTGCTTGGTAAGTAAAAGAATGTTGGAGAAAAAAAAAATTCATGTTTGCACTGCAATTGATTTTCTCATGCAATTTCATTATTTATAGATAAAAGAAGCTAGACCAAAGGTGGCATTGGTAGTCTACATATCAGCATCTGCTGCAAATTATGATTATATTGTGGACTGGGAATTTTAGACTGATGGTCTTATTTGAATCAAGGTTTGTAAATAAGAAATCTTTCTTCAGAGAAGCCTGTCAAGCAAGTTGGTTTTGATTGGTATTGTGTATGAAGCCATTGTTATCTAGAAGTAAGAAGATAAGGTTCTAATTATAATTTAATTTGTGATATGTAGGTTGGACTAAGTAGAATTCTAATATTCAAAGGAACAAAATATGAGAATGTGGACTAGATTGACACTAATACTAAAATTTCCATGGAGCTCTGCTTGCAAAAAATGTAAATGGTGTCATCCAAGACCATTATGTTACATTCTAGTTAGATATGGATATTGATGGAACAAACAACTCATTTGTTAAGGTCGAGATGGCTAAGAAAACAATGGAGAATGGACCAATGCCACAAAAAGTTTTTGGATAGTTGAGAGACACATTTCCCAAATGGATTAGGATGCTCAAATCCAATTGAGCCTTTACAATCCGAGTTTCATACAATTATTCCATCAAAGAAGACAAAGGTTGGCAATCTAGTAGGATACAAAGTTGTCCCTAGAGGCACAACTTCAAGCTTGCTTGATCACAATGATCCTCCACAACTTCAAGGGACCTTCACCAACAACCAAGTTTGAAATTTTTTGACTCTTTTTTTTGGTTAGAAGCTTATTAAAACTCAAAACTGAAGGGCCACACAACATACCAGAAACTTCCTTTCACTTAGGTTCCATATTTGAGCATTTTCCATCTTTGAAACTCACTTGAGACTTGTGCCTGGTCTCATCCCTTCAACTTTCTTGCCATTTGGATGGGTTAAACCATATCTAGAGTGGAACTTTGGTGAACCATGTGAAGCCCTACCAATCCCACCTATAATCTACATAATGAATCCTGGTGTATAGCTAATAGAGAAGTGCTAAGCAAGTACAAGTATGCTTGACATCAATAGGGAAGTGATGCAAACCTTTTTGTTCTTTTCCATTGATGTCAAAGGGGGAGAGAGAGTCATGTGAAAAAGAAGATAGTTAGTTGTCAAAGGGGGAGAGAAAAGTCCTTACAAGTTACTATAATATGAAAGAAAGTTAAAGGAAAAGAGTTGGTATGGAGCAATGTGTTCTTCTTATTGATGGTTTTTCACATCATGTGTTGCCATCAATGACAAAGGGGGATATTGTTGCAAGTATGTTCAATTGGTGTTGACATTGATGTTAACAAGCTTATGTGTTGTCATTGATTTCAAGTGTATATAGGTTTTTTGTTGGTGTTGAGTTGGTCTTATCTATGTTGTTGCATTGATTATTCTAGTGATGCTTCAATTAGTTGCATTATGTTGTCATTAGTAAGTGCTATTGGTGTCAACCTCTAGTGTTTCATTGATAAGCTTATGGTTATGGATGTGTGGTTGAGTTTCTATGTTGTATACGGTTTAGTGGTGATAAGGAAGTGTTGAAGGTGATGATAATGTTCCTTTGGTGCTTGGTTTCCAAGTGCTTTTAAGAAAAATTGAATAAAATAAGAAACAATGTGTTGCAGAGGTGTTTTATGTTGTAGAGTAGTATTCTAGTTTTTCTTTGCATCTATTTTATGTTGAAGACCTACTTGTGCAAATTGGAAATGATGATCATACGTGTTTAGATTTTTTGTATCCATAATTTTGTGTGTTAGATCATTGTGTAGAGGAATTTGTGTTCACTAGTGTGCGAATTATGCATTTTAGAGGTGTCTGGAAGAAATGATTTTGTTCCACATTCTTTGTAGTTTCATTTTAGGTCTTGTAAATTTGGAAGGGTGTTGATAGTGTTCATATCTTTCTTTAGATGAATTTTTCATGGTTTTGTAATACGAAAGTTGGTTTCTTGTTTTACTATGTATGGAAGAATTATTTGAGTGTACTCAATGTGTACATTCTTCAAGTGAAAGTTGTTGCAAAGGAATTTTTTGGATTTCAAGGCGTTTGTGAAATATTCTAGATTGTGTTCAAGTGATGTTTGTTGTCCATGATTTGTCTTTGGATCAAAGGAAGCATGAACTTAAATGTTTAAAGTTTTTTATATAGGTTCAGCCAACCTTGGGTGTTCACACTAATTGCGGTTGTGCTTCAGTGTTCAAGTGGAAGCGTTGTGTGACATGTTTGAGCAGATTTAGGTCTAATTTAAGGTGTTTTGTGGTCCTCCTTCATTCATTTCCACCATGGGAATTCTTTTGTTTCGACCTAATTTGAATTTGTATGGTTGAGGTGCATAGCTGACCTTGGAGAATGGTTTCAAGGTTAAAGATGGTATAAATAAATATTGAGTTGTTGAGGGATGTAAGTATAGAGGTCTATGATGCAAGTGATGCCAATTGTAGAGTTGTGAGGTACACATTTGTAAAGTGCAGTGTGAGTTTTCATGTGTTAGATTATTGGATGTAGTGAGAAAAAGGTGTCTACAATTGTCACTAAGGCTACGAATGTGTTGGTGATGTCATGGTGTAGCTTTTTGTTGTATTGAGATGGATTTCTCAATGCAACATTTTTCTCTATCTTATTTTTTGTATTTTGGTAATGAACTCTTCTTTCTTCTGGGTAGTGAGCCCTTTATAATAAGTGTTTCTATTACTTTATATTGTGAGCTAATCCTCATTGTGGTTTTTCCCTTCTTGGGTTTTCCCATTCAACCTAGTTTTCTATTATACATGGTGTTGATTTGTTTTAGTTTTTGTTATTTTCTTTCATGCTAAATCATTCTAACAGATTAAGGGTTAATAAAGTTGATGTGCATCATAATTTTTATAATGGTTTTGAAGTTTTAATGTACAACTGATTCACCCCAGCCCCCTCTCAATTGTCTTGTGCATTCAACATAAACTCATGATAAATAATCTTCAAATGAGTCTCCAAAATCAATCACCCTGACTCAACTCATTGCCATGAGAAATCAAAGCATGAAACATAACACATCTAAAATAAAAAATAGGAAAATAATTCTCAAATGATAAACCACCAAGTAGACCAACTGTGGAGAATGAGTTTGCTCCTTTAGGATAACCAATCATCGTGTCTCACTCCAATATGTTCAATCTCCTCTATTGGTCCATCATGAACTCTCATCAATATCCATGTGAAATCTCTTTGGTATTGCTACTAAAAACTCCAAAGAGTAACTTATGAACAATGGAAATGGAAACTCCCGACCTTGAGGGAATAGGGCACAAGGATAGGGTTCCAATTTCCCAATTGCCACACTCAAGGACACCTTAGAGATCTCAACCCAATAAAGATGGAGGAAAAGATATGACAATAAGGTATCCTAGATTATGATTTCATATTACAAGAGGGGTTCACCACCAATTTTAGACTTGGAAAGACAACGCAATGAAGGATGAAATGCAAAGCCCTAGTTTAATGCAATGCTTCAATGAATGACCTAGGAATGACCATGAAACAAAATAGAAAGTTACAAAGCTAAAATTGTGCCCCTAGAGTCTAGAGAGAGATGGAACAGAGCTCTGAAATCTTGAAATTGTTGCTCTTTAGGCTTGGTGGGACTCATTCACCATTCTAAGTGAATCAATCTCAGTTTTGGAAAACTGTACTGAAGCAAGTTTTGGGAAAATAGGTATCCAAATCTACAAAATCTCTGAAAAAACCTATAGTGGCACTCATTCACCACTTTTTCTGAATGAGTCTAATTTGGCTTTTCTAGAAATCCAAAGTTCTAATCTACACCCCTCAGTCTACTCTTTCCACTTCTCCAAGTGTCTGGATCTGAAACTATGATTTTCGAGACTATAAGTGCCTTTTTGTGAATATTTTTACCTTACAAATGGGAAGACCACTCCAACAAGATTGTAACCTAATCTTCAATGATATCCAAGTTTTCAAATAACCTAAATCTGCAATGACACAAAGAGAGAGAGAGAGAGAGAGAGAGAGAGAGAGAGAGAGAGAAAAGTGTTGATTGTTAGGGAATAGGGGTTTTCCTTAGTCAAACCCCTTTTAGGTAATTAAACCAAATGATGAAACAATGAAACAAGGACATGAAACATGAACAATGATACCTTAATTGATGCCTTGTAGATGATGTCTTGTAAATATGCAACTCAACATCAAATGGCCATCAAGGATGTAGATCTTCATCTTTGACAATAGGAATGGAACAATGCTTGGTCTTGGATTTTTAATGATACATCATAAAACTAGATCAATAACATGCTTGATTCTTGATATGATTGACATGATGATGGATCTTGAATTGGTGCAACAATTGATGAAGAATTTTCCCTTGAATGCCTTAGAAATGATCTTATATTGAAGTCTTGAAATTCCTAACCTTTGAGTACTTGACTTGATAATATGAATGCATGATAAAATAATTGTTTGAAAGCTTGTTTATATAGTAAATCCACAGAATAACTCATGTATTTGATCCCAAATTCCAACATAGGAAATTTTTTAATTAAATACCCACTTTTCCCGCTCAAAGCCTTAAAAAGAGGCCAAATGGGACTGATTCACCAACCTAGCCAAATGAGTCCCACCTGGATGGGACTCATTTTCCCAAGATAGTGAATGGGTCCCACATGGGCTATTTTTCATGCTAAAGTGTCGAGGAGTGAAGAATTTTAGTTTTTATCTTGATTTTGTCAGATTTTTTATCAAA
The DNA here is from genome assembly GCA_007258455.2 of Sequoia sempervirens. Classification (NCBI taxonomy): domain Eukaryota; kingdom Viridiplantae; phylum Streptophyta; class Pinopsida; order Cupressales; family Cupressaceae; genus Sequoia; species Sequoia sempervirens. The sequence continues at coordinate 218,087 of VDFB02033181.1, forward strand.
GTATGCCTTGGGATTAACAATATGGGGTCATATGAGCCTATTAATGATGATATTAAGGTCATAAATGCAATAGGGCCCAAAATTCAATTGAAAGTGTAAATAAATACACTTTACAACACTAAATTAAGGAAAAATTTGGTGAATTTAGCTTAGAAGGGCCCTAAATCCCATGCAAATGTGTAAAACACATTACAACACTAGATTAGGTTGAATTTGTTTACAAGACCTTTAAATTTAGTGTGAAAGTGTAAATAAATACATTTTACAACATTAAATTAAGGCAAAGTTAAGTTAATTTAGCTTAAGAAGGGCCCAAGACCTAATGTGGATGCATAAAACACCTCACAACACTAGATCAAGGTGATATTAAGTCCAATTTATCATTAATTATTCCCAAATCAAGCAAGGAAAAGGTGTACTTTTTTGGTGGTCACATTTATCCCCCACTTTAGTGAGAGGATGAACTTGCTTCAAAGTCACTAAAGTAGACATTCAAGAGGGATCCAATCGTACTAATGTGGATGGTCTAGGATAACAAAGATTGAGGAAGCAGTCAAGCCCCTAGGATCCAAGATCCTAATTTGAACCAACATAAGCACAAAGGGACACACACAAGATGTATGATATGCAACATCAAGATACACGATCATGCAATGTCAATAAATAGAATAAAGAAGAGCGAACATAAAAAGGTGTATCAAAATTCAAACATTTGTCCAACATGATGTGGATCAAATCTAGGTTGTTTGTTTGAAAAGAAATGCATACTCGCTCTAAGGCGATGGAAATTTAGGCTATCTTTCAGGTGAGAAGGTCTAAAAGGTGAAAAATATACACTCATGGTTGGTATGCACTTATACACACATGCAAGTGGCTATGGGAAAATTCATGCCTTGGATTAGGCTTCCCACTCAGACCATACCAAAGCTATACCTCCTAATAACTTTAATAGGGCACCACAAAAATGATTTTTGAGATTCTTGAGACAAGCAAAACTTCGTATGCTTAGGGCTCATGAGTATTGTAAATGCAAAATAGAGTAGGATTTGTTCAAAGGGATTTTTCTTAATTCATGCAAGGTCTCTTCTTAGGCAACATTGTTCCTAATGTTTCCAAGAGAGGAAACATCAAAGAAGTATCACACTCTTGGAGGGAATCAAACCCAATGACACCACCAAGAAAATGACGCATTGCAAGAAGAAAGAAAATTGCACAATGAAATATGAGTGTTGATGTATTCCCCCACTTTAAAGTGGTTTCTAACATCATTGATGTGAGCAATTGCTTTAAAGTAGAAGAAGACATGAGAGATTATTCTGAAAGCCCTATGCCAAGTCATATGTTTCTAAATCAAACTACATCATCAATAAGTATGTCACATGCGAGTCAACCTAAGTTATATCATCCACATCCTAGGCTTGCTCTTATATGTACATGAAAGGTGATTGACCAACCAAAAGAGACAATGGCAAGTGACATATGAACACAAGGCTATCTAACCCATTTTCCCCCACTTAGTACAAGACAAGGGTGAGTCGAATAGGATGAAAATAAGTATCAGTTAGAGTAATTGGGTGCTTCAACACAAGGAAGAGCACCACACTCCTTGAGATTTTGGATTCGATTACTCAAAGTCGTACATTCGTTAGTGGCATTACCATGAACTCTATGATATACATAGAATGAAGTCTTGTAACAAAACTTATTTTGCATTCTTGGAGGAAGAGATATCAAGTGATCTTGGATTAGTCTCACCAAGATACTCTCTTGATTAATAGAAGATGTTCCTTTATTATGCAACAAAGATATCTCTTGCTTAGTACAAGATGTCATACCTACACAAGATTCTTTAGATTGCAAGATTTTGTTCTCTCCTTTATAGGAGGGTGTAAAATCTAATGAATTCAAGTCATTAGTCTTTTTCATCATGATATTGACATTAAGCGAATATTTATCTATCTCTTGCATTTATTTCAAAGAATCTTTTGTAATAGTGTTGATATTAAGTGAAGGCTCGTTTATTTCTATCAAAGGAGAATAACCAAGACCATGAGTCATTTCTTGCATGTTAGGCTCTATAGGGTTGTGGATACCTTGTTCTCTAGCATCACATCCTTTTCCACTATAGCCAAGTTGTTTCATAAGTTCATAACCTTTTCCATAAAGATTTTTCATTGCTTTTAGATCTAGTGGTTGTTCATAATCAACTTCGTCAAAGGTTGTTGTGTAGTTTTTTTTTTTTGTTCTAAAGTGGTTGAGGTGAATGTTTTCAAAGGATCTTTCAAATTTTGTGTTGATATTACTATTTTTCTTTTCCCTTGTCAAAGTATTTATGTATGATTTTGTATTCGGTCAATTGTTGAATCATAATCTCTACATCACAATTGTTAGCACAATAACAAACATGAAGAATGCAATCTTTGACATGATTCAAACTTGAAGAATGCTCTAAAATTATTTATAATATGCCCTTGAAATGCCTTGAAGGATCTTGTGAATGCTCAAATTCTCTTGTGAAATCTCTTGAATGCTAGGTGTGCTTGAATGCTTGCTAGGTGAGAATATTACTAAAATAACCTTGTATTTATACCCAATTATGCAATAATTCCTAAAATTTCAACACTAGAAGCCGATCTAGGATCTTGGACAATGAAATCCAAAAAAAAAATTGAATGAAATTTGAATTTTGGTCACACAGGTGTATGGGACCAAAAGTGAAAAGTGCTTAGAAATATGTGAAACCTGCATCAGGGCCAAAAATACCTAGGTGGGAATCATAAAGAGAAATCAAGTTCACCAAAATGTGAACAATGGAAATGGAAGCTTCCCACCTTGAAGGAATAGGATGTAGACACATTAAAATGACCTAGGCCTACAAGCTCTATTGTTACCATATTTCTTCCTAGCATAATGTCCTTTGGTCCACTTTCAACTATTAATTAAATAGTTTTTAATTATTTAATTAATTCATGTCTTTCTATTCTTCTTGATTATTTAAATAAATAAATTTTACTTATTTATTTAAATACATCGCTAATACTTTAATGTCTCTCCATAATTAAATAAATTCCTTAATTTATTTAATTATCTTTGCCCATTATTTCCCCCTTATTATTTAAATAAATAAATTTTATTTAATTATTTAAATATGTCATTAATTCCTTCATATCTTCTCATAATTAAATAAATTCATTAATTTATTTAATTATTGTCCACCTTGGCATTTTCCCCATTTTAAATAAAATTATTTATTTAAAATGGTTCCACTTTCTAATTTTCCCTCTTTAGTAAATAATTCAAATTAATCATTTACTGTCACATGACCCTTTTGAATTAAATTAATTTTTAATTCAAAATAGCATTTTTCCTCCATAAATCAAGTAATTTCTATGTCATTCTTATCTCCTTGTCACATGCAATCTTGTCCCTTGATTTGATTTTCTCAAATTAAATCTTGTCCACTCATTTCAAATTTACCCTAATGTTGTCCTAACCCTAATTGTGGGTTGCCATATTGAAGCTTGTCTATTGATTCTAGGGAATTTTTCAATCTTCAATCTTAGCCATTCACCCAAAATTACATTTTCTATAAAATGACAATTTTTGTCTCATTTGCACATCTCATGCTCTTGAAATCTTATGACATCTTAGCTCTTGCAATCTTGTCTTAGGCATACTTCACATCTTTTGGCATACTTTAGGCATACTTTAGTATTTGCTTACTAGTTGCATAGTAGTATAGTAATGCATTTTATATCAAATCCTTCAACATTTTGCTTTGGTCTTGGCATAGTCATAGATTGCTCACATAAAATCTAAGGGAAAACTTCATATTATAGCAAATAGAAAAGGTGTAATGGAGGTCAATCATGGAGGTTGAGGACACAAGGTGATATCTCCCTTTGTTTTCATGTTTTTCCTCCTTTGTACTTCATTATTTACTTTGGGTTTGGTTTATATAGCTACTAATTTGCTAACCTATATTTTTCACATAGTTACATAGGGCACAAGGATAGGGTTCCAAATTTGCAATTGCTACACTCAAGGACACCTTAGAGATCTCAACCCAATAAAGAATGGAGGAAGAGATCTGACAATAAGGTATCCTAGGATATGATTTTAGTGTACAAGAGGGGTTCACCACCAAGTTTAGAGTTGGAAAGACAATTCAATGAATGATGAAATGTAAAACCCTAGTTTGATGCAATGCTTTAATGAATAACCTAGGAATGACCATGAAATAGAATAGAAAGTTACAAAACAAAAATTATGCACATGGAGTCTGGAGAGAGATGGAATGGAGCATTGATATCTTGAAATTGCTACTTTTTAGGCCTGGTGGGACTCATTCACCATTCTAAGTGAATCAATCCCAGTTCTAGAAAAATGTACCAAAACAAGTTTCGAGCAAATGGGTATCCAAATCTGCAAAAATATCTTAAAAACACCTACAGTGGGACTCATTTTCTACTCAGGGAAAATGATTCCAATTTTTCTTTTCTATAAATTCAAAGTTTTGATCTACACCACTCAATCTACTCTTTCCATTTCTCCAAGTGTCTGGATCTGAAACCCTAATTTTTGGGACTATGCCTTTTTGTGAAGATTTTGACCTTACAAATTGGGATACCACTCCAACAATCTTGTAACAAAATCTTCAATGATCTCCAAGTCTTGAAAGCACCTAAATTTGCAATCACACAAAGAGAGAGAAAAAGTGTTCATTGTTAGGGAATAGGGGTTTCTCTTGGTCAAACCCGTTTTAGGTAATTAAACCAAATGATGAATCAATGAAACAAGGACATGAAGCATTGAACATAGGACATGAAACATGAACAATGATACCTTGAATGATGCCTTGTAGATGATTTCTTGTAAATCTCCAACTCAACATGAAATAACCATGAAGGATGTAGATCTTGATCTTTGACAATAGGAATGGAACAATGCTTGGTCTTGTATCTTTAATTCTACATAAAAACACTAACTCAATAAAATTATTGATGCTTGATATGTTGACGTGATGATGGATCTTGAATTGTTGCAACAATTGATGAAGAATCTGCACTTGAATGCCTTAAAAATGATCTCATGAAGTTTGGAAATGCCTAACCATTGAGTGCTTGACTTTATAATATGAATTTTCATGATGAAATAATGATTTGAAAGCATTTTTATATAGGAAATCCACTTAATAGCTCATGTATTTGAACCCAAAGGTTGACATAAGAAAATTTTGAATTAAAAACCCACTTTTCCTGCTCAAAGCCTTAAAAATAGGCCGAATAGGACTCATTCTCCCAAGGTGGAGAATGGGTCCCACAAGGGCTATTTTTCATGCTAAAGTGTTCGGGAGTGAAGAATTTTAGTTTTTATGTTGATTTTGTCGAGTATTTGATCAAAATATTCCTTGGGATGCACAATATGGGGTCATAGGGGCCTATTAATGATGGTATTAAGGTCATAAATGTAATAGGGCTTAAAATTAAATGTGAAAGTGTAAATAAATACACTTTACAACACTAAATTAAGGAAAAATTTGGTGAATATAGCTTAGATGGGCCCTAAATCCCATGTGAATGTGTAAAACATATTACAACACTAGATTAGGTCCACTTTGTTTATAAGCCCTTTAAATTGAATGTGAAAGTGTAAATAAATGTATTTTGCGACATTAAATTAAGGAAAAATTAATTTAATTTAGCTTAAGAAGGGCCCAAGACCTAATGTGGATGTGTGAAACACCTCACAACACTAGATTAGGGGGATATTAAGTCCAATTTATCATTATATATTCCCAAATCAAGCAAGGAAAAGGCATACTTTTTTGGTGGTCACATAACCATCTCAAACAAATGTCTCTAATCACAAGAGAACTCCAACATCACCCATGTCTCCAAGTATCCATGAGCACTTGAAAATTATCAATCCATTCCAATCTCCAAACACAACATAGCACCATCATGAAGCAATCAATAAAATCATCATGTACTCAATACCAAGAGAACCACCAAGGTCAATGTGAGAGCTCCAACCACAGAATAAAAAACATACAATGACATCATGATCTAACCATCTCCTCCTAGGAAATCACATGCAACAATGCAAACAACATGGTCTCAAGAGAACCAATATCATGCCAAAACTCTAAGCTAGCATCAAGAGTAAACCATGAAATAATAGTTCAATAACACTCTAAACCAAGAAATCTCATCTCCAATCAAATGAAGATAAACATCACTAATGATGAATCCATGTCACCACCAACAACTCCCACTGAACTGTGATACTAAGCTACACATGGAATTGTGACAACCATATCCTCCATGAAGATCATCTAGGTCCACATGTGAACACAAATCAAATGCTAATAATACCAAGGAGGACCAAGATCTCCAAGCCAATAAAGAACAACTATTAAACCATCAGGAACCAATCCTACACTACCAAATCATAACTATCAAAATCTCCCACTAAAAGTGTATAACCAATGAATGTACCAAGCTATCATTAAAATCATGACAAAACCACATGCTACAAGCCCCAACAAGTAACTAATTAGTTACTCTAATCATCCATCCTCTCGTCCCTAAACAACATACCAATGCACAAATGAACAAGGCTAACTAACAGAATTTGCATCAACACTAAATCAATCTCATGGATATAGATAGTCCACACTAATTCATCCCATTGCAAGCAAATGAGTAGCTAATCCAAAAAACTACATAACTCGTAGATCCCAAACAATGAAGCATATAAAGTCATCATCACATTTGTAACCTGCAAGCCAAGATATCAAAGAAAATAATTCTATATACATCAAGACTCAAACACCAAATCAACCACATATGTGATTTATCAAACATGTCCACAAGTAAGTAACCATGTTCAAGGAACTAAATAAGCATATAAGAGATAGAAACAACCTCCTAACACCAAACCATAACACCACTAACCAACCACATACATGTTCATGTCACGCCAATGCATAAATGTACCTGCATACCCATGACACCATAACCATAGCCATCATTATACCTACACTCAACTATTACCCATACAAGACTCCAAGTCTCCACTCATGTAAAACCAATTCCTCAAAACTGAAGACAACCTGTGTACCTATCACCATCAAATTCTAACATTGAAAATCACATGTAAACCTATACTAGGAAGCATCAAACTGATAATTAGTTGTACCATCATAAATATCACATATAAACATGTACTCCCTCAAGGTTTCACTACTATACTTGTCTGTATGTACACACAATCACACCCTAAATCTCAAGCTCCTATGAGTGATCAAATAAGTACCATACATTTCCTACACCATAAACTAATAATATGACCAATTCACTATGCAATACACTATCCATGCTCTGCAATGTCTATTTGAAATCAAAAATTTGATTTTGTATACAAAATTTAAGCTCAAATTCATGTATAAGAGAACATTTGGCTTCTAAGCTCAAAAACCTAATCAAAGCAAAAAAATTAGGAAATGAAAACTATAGCATTATGTAGTTCTCAAAATCACCTTTCTAACAAGTATAAAAAGTTAAAAATATGACTTCCTGGGTGAAAGTTACGCAAGTGTTTGAACAAAAAGTCCAATTTTGCTATATAAACAACTCTCAAGCAAACCCCGCCATACTCCATCTATTATTCAAAAATAAAACATTACAAGAGTTAGAATGGATACCTCTAAAGTATCAAGTCTCTCAATGCATCATCATGTATCCAAGGATGAATCCACACATCCCATGCCATGATTCATATATGCATTCCTTAGAAAGACTCAATAATGATAGTCCACTCACCCAGCCAACCTTAACTACTTAACATGTGCTTTCTTTTATAGATACAAGATTGCACAATACAACCAAGTGGTAAGATAAAACCATGTGCCACAAACGATGTGAACACAAAACCACTAACCCCTTATTTAATATTGGGTACTAAGTTTTCACTTTTTAAATATTTTCCCAATATTAAATTACTATCACATGTCTCTCACACATTAAATAATAGTACAATGTTACAATACAACATACAAGTGGTCCCGAAATAATTACCTAGTGTGATTAACCATACCTCTTAGGTCCATCACAACTAAATAATTATTTTTATTAAAACATTATAATATAACATTTTATGCAATGTTTTTGAAAAGGAAAAAAAAAGGTTTTACAGGGACCTGAAACCACGAAGTTCAAACAAATGAAAGATAAACATAAAAAGTACCAACAACTGACCAGCTATCCCAAAAAGGAAACGACAGCAACAAAAGACAGCAGGGTCCAAAAAAAGGACCACCCAAAAAAACCAGAAAACCAAACACCAAGTTACTCCAAATTATTCAGTAACTCCTCAGCTTCTTTTTCAACATTCTGCATATCCTGTAACCCTTGCCTAAGGATTTGAACTGTGTGTGAAGAAGTTGGGGTTTTCCTTTTTATGTTTGCTCTAGTACGAGTCGAAATACCTTCACCGGCCGATTTGCTGCCGCCTCTATTCACATCCAAATCCACCACCAGCAAACCCTTTTGACTTTTTTCAAGCTTTTCCACCATCGCATTTATGATGATTGTATTATGCCTTGCGATTTTGTGGTTGTTTGCAGTGGCCCTTATGTTTTGTCCAAACTTGAACATATTACATTCAATACTTGTTAATCTATCCTCCTGTAGTTGATGTCTTTTCCTCGGTAAAGGAATTTCCTGTTCCTCACTAACTCTTTTGTCCCAACTAATCTTCTACTCCAGTTCCATAACCTTATTATTGAGAACAATAATACGGCCTTTCAAATCACAAACTTCTTTCTGGGTCCATTTGAGAACGGTAAAAAGACCCTCTATACTTTTTTCCACAACACTAACCATTTCCTCAGGCTTGAGCATTTTCAGGATAGAATTAATTTCATCCTGAATAGGGGTTTCAAAATGGTCATTCCCAACTTGTCCAGAAATAGGGGCACTAGGGGCTGAATCCTTACTAACCAAGGGCTTCTCAAAGATGATCTCCATAGAATTTCCAGAGTACGAAACAAGTTTCATAACAGGGTTACCTTTAGAACCAGGGGACAAACCCGGAGTGGGGCATCTAGGAGACGACTGGGGGTTAAGACAATGCAGAGGAGCCAGATCCAGACTAGGGTCCTCAGGCGGTGGATGTCGTATAGGATAAGACAACGGGGCATGAACTTTTAGATTTTTACCAACCAGACAAAGACAGGGGAGCAAAGGTATCAAGGCCAATAGGAGCACAAGTAGGGGGGGCCCGGGGCTCAATTTCCTTACTACTTTCAGTTTCCTCATCATCCAACTCTTCAATATCTATAGTTTTAGGCAGTGCAGGAAGATTTTGAAAATGCTAAAAAATGAGCCTAACAAGACCAGGGTGGATAATAGCATTCCTCCTAGGGTTTCTTTCCACATCATCGAGACAATTCTTCAAAGAGGAAAATAAGTAGAAAGGCAGAGATATACGAACCTTATGACGGAAATGATTCAAAATGGCAAAGTGGTAACCATAGGCCTTGGTAAAGCATCCATCAACCATAATATATTCCATGATGACTCTTAAAACTTTTCGCCAAATAGATTTTATGGACTCCACATCAAAGTAACTATTAGCAACCTTGACCATCTTCACTTTCTCCTTGTCTTTTTTGGGAAACTTGATAACCGCTTCATCAGAGAAACGTCGATCACGGTAGAATTTAACACCCTCAGTCGAGAGACCTGTTATTTCACCAATTAAGTCCTCACTCAACTTAACATTCCTTCCAAACAACACGATCTCTCCATTTTTCCAATTTTTGACAAAATAGTCCAGCATCTCTTCATCCGTACCATGGAGCTTTTCCATATAAGGGACTAAACCTCCCTTTTCAATTCTTTCCCAAGCTTTAGTATTCTTTCTATGCTCCTGGAAATTGCTCGGCTCCACGCGTTTCCTTTCTCCACCCATAGTCAGCCCACTGTAATACCACTCAGAATGGTTGTTTTGGGTCCCGTTTAGGCAATTTCTGTCGAACACCCAGAAAGCGTGCCGCAGACTCTTCTTGAAAAAGAAAGTGACGTCGGTACCATCAAATCTAATGAAATCGATGTACTGGATCTTTATCCATTTCATCATGACTAAGATTGCCTTCTCTCCCATGCACTGAATCATAATAAATTAGCGCTTTCACTTCATTATGGAGGTTGTCATTCTTCCTCCACGTGTTCTCCCCACCTTTCTTAACCCCTTTGTTGGCGAAGAAATCCGCCACCATATTGGCTTCTCTATAGGCGTGTGACACTTTCACTTTTTCAAATTTCCTTAATAAAGCTTGCGTGTCTTCGATCCACTTTTTGATGGTCCACGAGGGGGGGTAAGTCCAAGAATACAATTTATTATATTCAAAGAATCGCCCTCCAACCACAGATTTTTTGTGTTGATCTTGACGGCTAGGCTGACAGCATGAAAGCCCCAACAGCTTCCGCCACATGGTTAGTTTGAATTCCAATGTCCACAGCAAAAGCCGCAATAAAAGCCCCAGTGTTGTCCCTTAAAACACGCCCACTACCAGCTTTACCTGGGTTAGCTTTGGCCGCACCATCAAAGTTGGCCTTAATCCAACCCAATGGTGGCATAGACCAGATAGCATTTTCTCTCCCACAAACTCCAGATTTAAGAGTTTCTGTCCCACTTAAATTTGTATTCCACTTTTCGGCTGTGGCAGCATCAAAGGGAGACCAAATAGCTTTCTCAAAATTTTTTCTAGGAATTAAAGATAAAATTTCCTTTATTGCTCTTACAATTTTAGCATACATGTCCCCTTCCTTCATCTCTTTATCCCTGAAAACTCTATTGTTCCTTTCTTTCCAAATATTCCAAGAAACAAATGGAAAAATGAGAGACCAAAGCTTTCTCACAAACGGATTTTTTGAAGGAGCTTTCCATTGAATGAAGAAATCTTCAACAGAAGCAGGGAAGACCCACACCATCTCAAGAAGCCCCAATAATTTATCCCAAATATTCAACACATAAGGGCAATGGAGAAAAAGATGATTAACAGTCTCAACATCATTCCTGCACATAAAACACCTATTTGGTAATTGAATTCCTCTTTTTCCAAGATTGTCCAAAGTGAGGATCTTATTCTGTAGCATTATCCAGTAGAAAATGTTAATTTTTGGGGTCAAATGATTAATCCAAGCCTTGTCCCAAAAAGGAGGAATCTCCCTCGGACTGTCTAACAAAGAAGTGGCAGAGGCAACTGAAAATATACCAGACGGGTTATCTAACCAAACAGCAAGATCCCCCACCTGGTGTTGAGCTGGTCTAAGGGCTCTGAAAGCCGACATATAGTTGGAACCCACTTCTCTATATATCCAATTGGAATCCATTTTCCTACAAGGTCTAGTTGGAGTTCAATATCCACAAATTTCTAAGAGGACATTTCCAATTGCACTTTCCAATGCACTTTCTAACTACACCTTTCAACTTCATTTTTTAATTTTAACATTCCAATTGTAGCTTTCAACTATACCTTCTACTGTTTGTTCTAGTTACACTTTCCAATTGCATTTTATAGCTACACTATGCTACATTCTTGTGAAATTTTAACATGTCTCCCTTTATTAAATTTCCACATAATAAAAAATAAAGTTTAAAAAAAGGATTGACCATGTTAAAATTAAAATTCGATTGTTGAAAATTGTCTTTAAAAATCTAATATATTATTTTCTAAACAATAAATTAAATTAAAATCATAAATTACTCATTATTAAAAATGTAATATATTATTTTCTAAACAATAAATTAAATTTCAAACATAAATTACTCATTGTTAAGTAATAAGATTAAAATAGATAAGATATCTTATTACTTATTATAAATAATTAGATTTCTGAATAAGTAAATACTATTTATACCACACTTTTTCTTAAAATAAAATATTCTAATCATACTAGTTAATGTTCTATTTTTTATTATATTAAAAAAATTATTACTTTACTTTTTATTACATGCATTTTACCATTATTATTTTGACTTATTTAAAAATCTTAAAAGCTTCAAGCTAATTACAAACAACATATGTCAATATATTCACTACCATTCATTTTTCTCATATGTTTGTTGAATCTTAGTTAAAAATGAGACTTATATGGTATATATCTTAAGAAATAACAAAGATAGCCAATGGGAACCATGCACTAACTTCTATATGGTTTAGAATTTGATAATCAAGATTATTCATTTAATAAATATTTCATGTCTCAACATTTCTATAATTTTTTCAAGAAATAAAAGTAGTTTGATTTTATGTTTAATAAAAAATAATCACATTTTTATAATAAAATTAATAAATATGATCACCATATGACCATCAAAATCACTCTCTTTTTCACTACTTCAACAAATAATAATCAATATTGTATAAATATTATTCTACAGAAGCATGCATATCAAAGTAAAACGAAAATGAAAGAAAAACTCAAGTGAAAGCAAGATGGTTAGAATAATAATCCATAATCCATCTATGAAATGCATCTAATAATACAACCTCTTCATTTTGTGTATGCTCCTTAAGGCATACACAAAAATCAAATTGAGAGAAAGAAAGTTAAACATAAGAATATGATAACATACCAATTGATCATAAATATGATAAAGTAAGCATGTAGTGTAACGATGATAAACTTAAGTATAAAAAATCTAAGATAAAATTAACCAAATAATCAGAAATTTGTATACGGTGTGGCTGTCTCCATCTTCTATTTCTACAAACGATCTCCCCAACTCGAGAATGCTTTTCACAATTTGCACTTTCCCCTCCTTTGCTGCTATGTGAAGTGTTGTCAGTCTTGTTGCATAATAAAGGATCAATTTTTAAAATCATGCGTACAAACCAGAATCAGAATCAGAATCCGCACCTTAAGAAGATTTTCAAATATTTGTTTGGCTCCATATATAGAAAGATAAGCGTGAATGTAGTATTCACAGCATATTGCATGATCTAATTTTAGCAACCAGTCTGCATGTGGAATACTGCAGTGCATGAATCTGTGCACTGCATGAAAATATTTTGGACTCACAAGCCCCTACATTTCTTTTCACAGTAAAATGATGGCACATTTTGTACAGCCAAGTGTAGAGCAATGTGGTCATCTCCACTTTCTATTTTTGCAGATGATCTCCCCAACTAAAGAAGTTTTGTCCAATGGTTGACTTTGTTAGTCTTGTTACATATTCAAGGATCGTTTTTTAAAATCATGCGTACAAACCAGAATCATAATCAGAGTTAAAGTCCCCACCCTCAAAATATTTTCAATTTTTTTTTTTTTTTTTTTGCATAAATCTCAAGATCAATAGCAGGAATACACATAGATCCAGGAATACACATAGATCCACCTTTCTCTTTTAATAGGTACTCTAGGCTACATTCCAACAAATGCAATGCACTTTTAGTCAAAGAAGAGAATTCTCTCTAACAATTGTCTACACTCGCACCATGACGAAATCTTTTTGTTCTTCACGGTAACTATACCACTTCTGCTTTTCCTTTTCATTGCAATGCTTTCACAATACCCTTCATTCCTAGTTGTAATCACTTTACCCAACATTCTGAGGGTTTTACTTCTACAATCATTGCTACGAGAAGTTGCTATTCAAATGTTGCTTTGTGTTTCCCCTTGTTCCCAACAACAAACATTGATTATCTATATTTAATTTTTCTCTCAATAGCTTCCTCCCCTTTACCAAATATTGTTGCTTCCATAGCTATCACATTTGAATCATTTCTTTTTAACAATTTCAGATTCTAACAAATTTAGATTGGAAACATTTCTAACTGTTACTACAAATCTTCACAATTCTTAATACCTTCATGCTCACAAGTTTTCCATGGAGTTCGAGTTGGAACTATATTCTATTTGTATACAAGGTAAGGCTATATTTCATTCTTTCCATCTCTTCTTTTGTAATTACATCCAAAATTGTTTGTCACAAATGCCACAACTGTATATATTTTTCAAAAAAGATAACAGTGGTTTTAGTTGAATAAAATTGCCAGGTTCCAAAAGATAATTATATGCAATTGCCCACATGTTGTCTCCTCCTCTTTGCAAAAGGTATACCCGAATCCTATTTATATGATGTATTTTATTCCACATACATTAGATATTATTTGTTACTAACTATATAGTTGTTTATATTTGTTCATTTAGATATTGTCTAGTAATGACACATGTTTGTTGTACTAAACTTCAAATTTCCCTTGTGTCTAATCATATTTCATTGACAACATTTTAGATTGCAAATGTATATACTAAAATATAGATTAAACTCGTGGACAATACATTTTTCTGCTCGGGGGTTTGGTGAGAGTCCATTGCGCTCAATGACATAATGTGGTAGTATAAGTCATGGTATGTGTTTAGTACACTAAATTTTTCATTATTCTTTCATGTCTGCAACCATACTCAACCCAAACAATCATCATACGTGGACCTTTCAACACCTTTAGAGCTTGTATTAAGTTAGCAGCAGCCTAAACATTGCTTTCACCATTAATGCCAATGGCAGGCAATTTATTTTTCTTGCTCGAGGGTTTGGTGAGAGCACACATCGCTCCATGAGCCAATATGGTAGGGTGGAAATCATGTGTTGTTTTCTTATGTTGAGACTGCATTCTATGACGTGCACCAAGTATGGCTAAGTTTTATTTACTTCATTCCTCCCATTACAAATACATAGAAAATTATGTGTTATAAAATATAGAAATTTGATATCTCTTTGTGTACATGTTTTTTATGAATTAGAGATGACCACTGCACTAATATTCACACATTGTTGTTATTCTTCCAAAGCATACTCCAGCCATAATGTGGATTCCAATGATTTTGTTTATAGTCATTAGTGGACAAAACATTGCTTCTACCATTGATCACAGTGGTGGTCATTTTATTTTCATGCTCAGGGGTTTGGTGGGAGCGTGTGGTGCTCCATGACTTAATATGGTAGGGTACAGATCAGACCTTGTTTTCTTTTCTTCCTACTGCAATCTAGCACATGCACAAGTATGCTTAAATTTTACTTATTTAATGCCTTACATTACATACATGTATTGTGTATTTTGTACTATACATTATAGAGCTCTTCAAATCTGCTAATTTACATATTCTCTATCAAATACAGATGTTCACCACACTAAACTTCACATTTTTTTGTTATTTTTCCAAAGCATACTCTAGCTATAATGGCAAATTTGATGAACTAATTATAAAATTAGTCACAATGGTCAAATAGACAATTAGATCCTAATATACTCTTTGTTGATTGTGATAAGAAAAATTCATTCCACCCTTGATTAGAATGGTGGACAACATATATTCTTGCTCAGGGGTTTGGTGAGAGTCCACGAGACTCCATGACCAATATGGAAGGGTGGAAACCAGGGCTCATTTTGTTGTGTTTTATTTTATATATATTATGTACAAATCTCTATGTTTCTGACATAAGATTCAAACAAAATTCATATGTTTTAGGCTATGGTTGTTACGAAATAAAATAGTTAATGTTAATACACTTTGTGTTAGATTCCATTGGGCATTGTTAATTATTGTTCTATTCTGTAAGCTATATTGTTTCATTCTCGAGAAGGTGTTGTTGGAAAGGATATATAGTGCCATGATCCCTTTCATCATCCAAAAAAATTGTTGACATTATGAAATTTTTGTGAGTTGTTATTGTCTAGCTTTTGCTATATTCTCTTTTTGATAGGCTCATGTTCAAGAGGTTGTATTCTTTCAATTTTCAAAAGCGTGTTGTTGAGAAAAGATCAAAAAGTTTATTGATTATTGTTCTCTATCTTAGGCTACATTGTTTTCTTTTTGATAGGTTTCTGTTGAAGACGCTATATTATTTCAATTTCTAATAGGGTGTTGTTGTAAAGCCAAAATTCTTTCAATATTTGATAAGGTTCTATTCTAAAAAGAGTACATTTTCATTGTTCAAACTGATAGAACTTGATTTATAGCTTCTATTTTATCTCTTTGGTTGGAATGTTGTAAAATAGCTTGTCTTATACAATATATGTTAATATATTGTTGCATCCTTGATTTGGTGCTCTATAGTAGTCTACATTTTCCCATACGTTAGTTAGTCTTTTACGGTTTATCCTTCTCTCTCTAATGCATTCCTCATTCTTGCTCTCTACTGTGCGCTGTATTATTTCATCTCTAAATTGTCCATTACATTTCCTATTGTGCAATGTTCTATACAATAAGTATGCACCACTATGTATCACTATGTCACTATCTTGTCTACATCTGCTACAATACATTTTGAACTCTTCCAACCTTGTTGCTTGCATGTCACTTTCCTTTCATGTACATCTCCGCCTATCGACTCATCATTGTGTGTTACTACACAAAACTCCTAGTTAATATTGGGTACTAAGTTTTCAGTTTTAAATATTTTACCAATATTAAATTACTATCACATGTCCCTCACACATTAAATAATAATACAATGTTACAATACAACATACAAGTGATCCCCAAATAATTACCTAGTGTGATTAACACACATCTTAGGCACATCACAACAAAAAAATTATTTAATTAAAATATTATAATATAACATTTTATGCAATGGTGTGCATTGATCACCATATCTCAACATTTAGTTGGAACCCATTTTCCTACAAGGTCTAGTTGGAGCTCAATATCAACAAATTTCTAAGACATTTCCAACTGCACTTTCCAATTGCACCTTCCAACTACACTTTCTAATGACACCTTTCAACTACATTTTTTAATTTTAACATTCCAATTGTAACTTTCAACTATACCTTCTAGCTATATGTTCTAGCTACACTTTCCAATTGCATTTTCTAGCTGCACTTTGCTACATTCTTGTGAAATTTTAACATGTCTCCCTTTATTAAATTTCCACATAATAAAAAATAAAGTTTAAAAAACGGATTGACCATGTTAAAATTAAAATTTGATTGTTGAAAATTGTCTTTAAAAATGTAATATATTATTTTCTAAACAATAAATTAAATTTAAAACATAAATTACTCATTTTTAAGTGACCATAGATAAGGGGAATTGGCTAATAACACAAGGGCGCATAGCATAGAAATTTCAAGGAACAATATTTTTTATTATACATTAAAATCAATTTGATGGGGCCAAACCTAGGAACAACAATAAAACTTTGGAAGGAGTAAAAAATTATAAAAAAAGAGCTAAACATACATTGGTAGCTTGACATCAACCTAGTAGAAAACCACCCAATACAGTCCTCCAACACAACCACCCACACATCTTCATCTTCCGATGGCACCAACACAACACTGGAGCTGGTATGGAGGGCAAGTAGGGGTGTTAGGTCCCTTTCCATGAATGCACAAGAATTCTCCTTTAGTAGATAAATATTGCTTTCTGACCTCCTCCAAGCAGACCTCCATGTCTTCCCTAACACATTGCACTAGGAATGGGATCCAAGGCCAATTGTAGTCTAGGGTGAGCTCTGGCCACACCCTACCCATGGGTCTCAAACCCATTCCAATCATCACCATCTCCAAATAATACTCCATTTCATCCCTCTAGTTCACCTTTACCAATTTCCTCATCAACCAATGGAATACTAATTTCTCCTCCCAGGCATGTAAGATCCATTCCTTAAACATGGATGCCAAATTTGAGTTGACACATAAACAAATTACAAGGATTGGATGAATCTAAAGCCCAAGACTCGCTTGATTTCCTCTAGCACATTCCTATTTGTAGAAATGAACACCCTACGTAGCCTAACATTTGTTTCCACTCCTCTAGAGGTCATTTTCCTTTCTTTGGCACCCAAACAAAACATTTCTTTCTTTGCAATTGACATAGGAAGAGGGGAGAAAGCTTGGCTATAAAGAAATTTCACTGCTATCTTACTCCACTTTCATCCTTTTTGGAAACACCATTAATGATACCTCAACCCTTAAGCCCAAGAGGTATCTTTTTCTCATGTGATCACTATTGATTAACATTTGGACACCTCATTTTTCTTGTAGCAATTGATAGCATATTTAGACAATAGATCTAGTTCCTCATTCCCTTCTTCGATAGATATGCATCACCATATACTCCTCAAAGGAGTCTAGATGTCGTTCAGTAGTTAGCTCAAAATATTTTCAAGCTTTAAATTTTTGTATGGATCTCTGCCATATAGAATTGATTGTGATCATCAAGTCCCTCTTGATATGCAATTTTTTTATGTTCTTTTAAACATCAAGCTTAACCCCAAGCCAAGTGGCATGTAATTCTGCTAGGTTATTTATTCCTTCCCCTGTTGTTGACACGAGGTCATAGCATAAAATAGACTCAAACATAGACATGAAATTTATATTAATCAAAATGAAACATTACATAAACTGGAGCTTCAGCTCTTACATGGACAAAAACCATTACATACCTCTTATAGCTATGTAGAGTTGGACTCATGAGAGTACTTGGCCACTACGAACCCATTCAATATATAGACTATTAAGGTCATACAAAACATGTGAGAACACTATTGAAGTGATGGTGGACAGCTTGGAGGAGTAAATAAGAAATCTATTCAAATCTACGCAAATATATGCATTCAATGTTTGTCTTTAATGCTGAGATATCTTGCAAATATGAAAATATGAAGATGTGAAGATCAATTGAGATAATTAATGAGGAGGTTGTAATTACAATCTCCAACACTCCCCCTTTATCACAACTACCAACTCTAATTTCCTTCTTGAGCTCTTTATCTGATGCTTCGGCATCTAAAAGCTACTGGTTTTAAGGATCAAACCTAGGAAATCCCATTTTGTTGTTGGGATGCTCTAACCACGAGCTCTGGTGCATTTGATTACCAGTCCATTGTAGGTTCAAGTGTGAGATTCCACTTGTTTTCTCTCAGCACCTCCCATAGAGTCACAATGCTGGTGCTTGGGGATCCTAACATTAGTTGCTTCTATTGACCTCAAACATTGCTTACAGAATGTTGCAACACTCAACCATATCATTCTTTTACCCATTGACAACTTTATATACTTTTTCACAACAAACACCTACTATCCTCCTCTAATCTTTTGATCTCTTTTATCAACTCCTTTTTCTTACTATTCCGGTAGCTTCATGTTCCTCCACATTCTCAAATGTCCTCCATCAAACAGTGAATTAAACACTCCAAGCCACTCAATATTCTTTCTTTCAGATATAAACTTTTTTTTTTTTTTTAATCTTGGGGGCAGCTTCACTTTTTTGCCATCCTTCCCTCAAATGGACTTCACAACTGATGTGATATGGCTTCAGGCATAACAGAGACCTCCTCTCGTGCAAACTCCAACAACGGCAGTTGATACTTGAAACGTCTGCAACATAAACATTGGTGACTGTGATCTCTTGTGGCTTATTTCACTACAGCTTCCTTTTGATGACTTAGTTTTCCTTGGGATAGCGAATCAAACTCCTCTGCATACCAAAAAGGAAATGATTTCCGCATTTGAAACCCTCGATTTTCTCTGTCTTCAGTGATTGATCTTTGCTTTGGCCACACTATCTGTCTTTAATTAGGCGGCAGTTATTTTCTATCTTTTTAGCGATGAGAGTATTACTTTTCACATGGCACGTCAAACCTTAATAGCGGCTTCTAACAATTTTCTGCTTGCAATTTTGTGGCAGTGACTCAACTCCAGGTGGCTATCTCCTCTTTGTTGCACCTCATAGCTGTGGCTTCTCTTATTCGACTTTCCATAGTGGCAGCGATAGCCTCTCTCATTTAATAAACAACAACTTCATCTTCACTCTCGAGTCTTTTCTTTAATACCTTCGCACCGTGGGTGATGACGGAAATAATGATCAGTAATTTTTAGCAACTCCTTTCTGCTTGCTACGCAAACAATACATCACATTGTTCTTGTTTTCAAACAACAAAACTATCAATCATGCCGGTTGTGATCTTTTTCTTCTTCTGTGGGGGCTTGCTTAAGACTTGCAACTCAATCACGTTCGCTTTGATTTCCTTGAACAGTGATCTCCTTCTTTCTCGCAGCTTCTTTGGCTTCTATTCTTCCACCAATAACAATCTCATCTATTTTCATCTTTGCAGATCTTCTTTGGCTTCTACAACTGCAGCTATCAAAGTGATCAACACCTCCTTTGGCTTTCTCCAGCCATAGATCTTCACAAACTCTTTAACAACAAACTCTCCCACAATCTTCTGCTCTCATGGTCTTCAGAATCTTCTACCATCGAGCTCTGATACCACTTTGTTGACACAAGATCATAGCATAAAACAGACTCAAACAGACACAGGAAACTTATATTAATCAAAATGAAACATTACATAAACTGGAGCCTTAGCTCTTACATGGACACAAACCATTACATACCTCTTACAGCTCTGTGGAACTGGACTCGTGAGAGTACTTAGTCACTACAAACCCATTCAATATATAGACTATTAAGCTCATACAAAACATGTGAGAACACTGTTGAAGTGACGGTGGACAGCTTGGAGGAGTAAATAAGCAATCTATTCAATTATACACAAATATATGCATTCAATGCTTGTCTTTAATGCTAAGGTATCCTGTAGATATGAAAATACAGAGATGTGAAAATTCGTTGAGATAATCAATGAAGAGGTTGTGATTACAATCTCCAACACCTGTGAACTCAGATAACATTTCCTTAGTGATCCCTTTGTGGTCCCTTAAGATGGAACCCGCCCCTATCAGGACAAGGTTACCCCAGGCTACTCCATCAAAGTTTAGTTTCACCCAACCTTCGTCAAAAGGCTGTCATTGCACACCTAGCCTCAGATTCACAATTGAATTAGCTTGGGGGAGCCCATAAATAGCCGATTCAAAGGAACAATATGTCACATAAACTATTTATGAGCATTTTAATGACACCCAAATAAAATTTTATCTTCCTTTCAAATTCCAAGAATGTTGGAATGCTTCCATAAGGTAAGAAAAACCATTTTTTCAGAAGAATTCAACCCCATACTAAATATTTATTATTTGAATTTTTAATGACTATTTAAAACATGAATAATTATCTTTAATATCCAAACATTAAAACTTTTAAAAAATCTAAATTTGAAGTTGCAAATTGTATTTCCTACTTTCTAGATTTATTTCATAAATCCAGTGATATTTAATAAATTTAATTGTTTTCTTTTGTAAGTAATATTGAGTTGCAACTTATTGGAGCTCCCAATTGCTGACCCAATTTAAAGATTTTGGGGGACAACCTATCAAAGAGGGGAATAAGTTAAGAATATTCTAAGAATATCCCACAAACTATAACATGCTACTAAAAATTAGAATATTTTTCCATTTTTAAATTTGAGCCATTCATTTGTAACTAATTTTTGACCGCTTATGTCTACAAAAGGCCTATAGATTGATATTTTTGGGAAGATAAAATTATTGATAATGGAAGGATTTGTAATAAATAATTGTTATTATTAAATTCGCTTCATAGTTTTCTTCCCATTAGTAAATTTTTCCCTATAAGTACTAGGAATTAGAATGTACAAAGTTTTGTTCAAGTTATCAACACTTTGAAAATTGCAAGGTGACTACCTTTTTTTTTTTTATGAAAGATGTGATGAAATTATGTCATTCTTACAATATTTTATGTGGTTCTTTTGTAATATGAAACTTCTATTATAGCTTGTACTACTTGTGTGTAATTGTGACAAGGTATGGTGAAATGTGCAAGATAGCTAATTGATGTGTTACTATTGATTTAATGTTAAATTTTGAGAAATTTTTAATTTATAATTTCTAACCTTTTTTTTTCTCGCCCTCTCTTTTCCTATTTTATTCCATAAAATAAAAAATTAAAGAAAATAGACCATCAATATATTATAGATTAGCTGATGTGAAGTTCTCTAGAATGTATAAACTTAATCAAATTTTAGATCATTGAGCACTTATGCAAGATAAAACATGTAAATTAATTTGTTATTTTCCAAATATAATTCTATTTTCTAGTCACCAAGCATGTAATTACCTTTGTTGTATAAAATTTCTAATGACCTATCGAGTTACCTTGTAAGTCAAGACCTTGTATCCAAAGCCTTGGGATGGTTGAATTCTATTTCAAAATTTGAATTTCTTTCAAAAGAGGTAAAGTTCACTATGGATTTTATCTAACTTGATCATGAATAGTAAACACACAAATAGTACTAAAGATAACTTTTCTTAGTGTTTAAGAAGATTGATAGATTGAAAATATTTATTGACTCATTAGAAAAATTATTTAGTAATAAGGAGTGTTCATAGTACATGAAATTAATAGGAATAGTTTCTTCAACCACTAATTTATGTATGCAATATTGCATGTAAAATTTATTTTAAATGATATAATTATATGGTCCACATCCCTTATATGCATCTCATGATCAATGTTGGGACTTTTTGTTGCACATTAATAAGAGGGTAAGGGAGGACATACATGGCCTTGAATTTAAATGGTATGTTCTTCCATATATAGTTTTCCTTAACTCATAATTTAGTTATACGTTTTGTATTTTAATGTTCCTTATATGTTTTACATAATAGCATGTTTATAAACACTTAAAAACTGGATAAGATTAAAATGGTTAAGATATCTTATTACTTATTATAAATAATTAAATTTATGAATAAGTAAATACTATTTATAACACACTTTTTCTTTAAATAAAATATTCTAATCATACTAGTTAATGTTCTATTTTTTATCATATTAAAAAAATTATTACTTTACTTTTTATTACATGCATTTTACCATTATTATTTTGACTTATTTAAAAATATTAAAAGCTTCAAGTTAATTACAAACAACATATGTCAATATATTCACTACCATTTGTTTTTCTCATATATATGT
Organism: Sequoia sempervirens; assembly: GCA_007258455.2. NCBI lineage: Eukaryota > Viridiplantae > Streptophyta > Pinopsida > Cupressales > Cupressaceae > Sequoia > Sequoia sempervirens. Next base: position 241,009 of record VDFB02033181.1, read on the forward strand.
TGAATCTTAGTTAAAAATGAGACTTATATGGTATATATCTAAAGAAATAATAAAGATAGCCAATGGAAACCATGCACTAACTTCTATATGGTATAGATTTGATAATCAAGATTATTCGTTCAATAAATATTTCATGTCTCAACATTTAATTTTTTCAAGAAATAAAAGTAATTTGATTTTATGTTTAATAAGAAATAATCACACTTTTATAATGAAATGAATAAATATGATCACCATATGACCATCAAAATCACTCTCTTTTTCACTACTCCAACAAATATTGTATAAATATTATTCTACACAACCATGCATATCAAAGTAAAATGAAAATGAAAGAAAACTCGACTGAAAGCAAGATGGTTAGAGTAATGATCCATAATCCATCTATGAAATGCATCTATACTTTAGGAATGACTAGTAATAATACAACCTCTTCCTTTTGTGTATGCTCCTTAAGACATACACAAAAATCAAAGTGAGAGAAAGAAAATTAAACATAAGAATATGATAACATACCAATTGATCATAAATATGATAAAGTAAGCATGTAGTGTAAGGATGATAAACTTAAGTATGAAAAATCTAAGATAAAATTAACCAAATAATCAGAAATTTGTATACGGTGCTGCCATCTCCATCTTCTATTTCTGCAGACGATCTCCCCAACTCGAGAATGCTTTTCACAATTTGCACTTTCCCCTCCTTTGCTGCTATGTGAGTCTTGTTGCATAATGAAGGATCAGTTTTTAAAATCATTCGTACAAACCAGAATCAGAATCAGAGTCCCCACCCTAAGAAGATTTTCAAATATTTTTTGGCTCCATATATAGGAAGATAAGCAGTCAATGCACTATTCACAGCATACTGCTTGATCTATTTTTAGAACTACATGTGGAAAACCCCATGTGCATGAGCATATATTTTTAGAACTGCATCTACTGAAGTGCATGAATCTGTGGCCCTGCATGAAAATATTTTGGACCGTCTTACTTTTAGTCTCTGTGCAGCTTGACCGAGAAAATGAACCTCCCGATGAGCCGTGTACGCGTGTCCCCTATATCGCAGTTGTCCCTTTCTCATAGAAAACTTAGCATATGAATAATCTATACCTACCAAATTAGAATGGAATTATAGAAAAATTTACAAATGTAGATTTCATGCATAGATTAAGACCTATAATAGAGCCAATCTAAAACCTTTATTGTGATAATGGTAGGAACCTTTGTATTAAACATAACTACATATTATTTCTATGAGTTTTTTATTCTAAACCATATATCAAAAGTCAACTATCATATCATATTTTCTTTATAGTTGCACATTGCTTTTTTTAAGGCTTCTTTTCTACTATGTTTTTACACATTATTTTTTAAATAAATGGCTTCAATAATATTGTAATACTTTTTTTTTCTCAATATTTCTCTTAATGTGATACCATCATGTAATTAAGTTTCATACTCATGTCTACTGTTGATTACCATTAACACTTCTAATAATAGAATTGTCTACATGTCAAATTGTTGTTGAGAATAAATTTAAAATTTAAGCTTGAGCCACTTTTGTAGTGTCCAAAATGTCCACATAAAAGAAACAATAACTTATGTTTTCCTCTAAACACCTCACCACAAAAGGTGTGATGAATTTTATTGAATTAATTAGCTAATGCATAAAGAAACTTAATTAAGAAGAAAAAATAAAATTAAAAACTAGTAAAAATTGATTAGCAACTTGTTGGTTGTTAGAAGGAGAGGGTGCATCAAAGCACCTAATATTTTTTGAGTGTTGGATCCATAAGCTACACTATGAATACATGGATTTTGTTCTTCTTTGGTGGCATTTCACCATTCATTTCCATCTTCTCTCTTTTCCCTCCCCTTAAAACATAAACACCTAACACTCTTTCTATTTGGAACATAAATGGTACAAGAGAAGTCTAGAAAAATGGGAAATAAGTATTTATGAAGGGATAGAAGATCAAGGGTCTTGAGGGTATTAATGCTTCAACCAACTAGAAGCATAATTTAGTTGAATATTTGGGGCATTTATGTCATCAACTAGCTTTTTATGTTATCAAATAGCTTTTTAGAAAACTTCAAATGATAGTTTATCTACCTAATTAAATTATGACAATAGCTTAAGCTCCTAAATATTACTTATCTACCCAAGAACATACTAGACTATAAACAATGAAAAAATAAGTATTTCCCCTAAGAATCACATGCCAACTTTGAATTTAATAAATTATTCACACACACACACACACACACACACACACACACACACACACACACATATGTATATATATATATATATATATATCACAACCTTTGTGAACCTATTCAATTTGAATAAAACTACAACAATCACTTCAAAAATTTACTATATTGTGTATAAAGCTTAGAAAGGATTAACAATATTAGTTCTATCTATAAATTAGGATTCATGCAATCTAAAAAAAGGAGAACACATAAAATAACTATTTGAATGTGTAATCGGTCCCTTCTAATCACAATATAAAATAGGACTCTATTACACTTTCTAGGTCAATAGTTAAGTTTGTATGGGATTTATTTCTTGTCCTTTTAATGAAATTAATTGTCCTAGGAGATATGGAGAAATATATAATGGTATTTAGCTTTATAAATTAGTAGTTGATTTTTCAATTAAATATTAAATTATTTAATTTCTTAGTAGCTTTCACATATTCTAATATATGTAGAAGAATAAGTTAACCTAATTACATTTAGATAACTTGACTCCAACAAAAAAACATCTAAAGCATTAGAGCCTTGATTTAAGAAATGTATCTATAACAACAATAATAATTTTTTTATTTATTAAGTTTGGAAAAGTTCGACACACCTTGGGTTTTTTATGAAGAACATATGCATAAAAATCTCACCCAAACCATTTTCATTATTTACTTATATGAAATCAATCATTTCACCTATGTACAAATCAACACCATTGAGATCATTTAAATCATTCTTCATACCATAGAAGAAAAATTCTACAAAAAAAAAAAATTATATCTATTTTTTTGCTAATCAATCCCCCAAATGATTTTTCCCACAAAAAATCTTGTATTTTCAAAAAAACATGAGAAATTTCATAGTCCAAATATCGTTCCATAGATTAGGTATAAATTCCAAGCCCATATTTTATCCTAGCATATCAAATATTTGTAATAGGGATCTAAATCCTTACACAACACTAATACCACAAGAATATATAAAAATGAAAAAGAAAACACATTAGAAAACACAAATTTCTCTAGCATTGTCATATTTTGGACTCTATCACCATCAAATACAATCTACTCAATGTGAGTTCAAACTTGTTTATGTTAAAGGAGAAATGCTTAACTTGTATTTAAAGCATTATTAAGTTATCTTCAAGATGATAAAATATTTTAAGACTAGGGAGAATGGTTGCAAGATATATCTCTATAATAAAAGAATAATATATAGAAAGGTATGAGGAATTATATGGCTATTATTAATACACCTTAGTTGATATTAATGTGTCACTACCACCATGTTTGTATGGATAACCACATCTAGAAATACACACACATCTAGAAATTCCTTCGTACTCACTCACTTATAATAGCATATAAATTACAAGTAGAATCATAATAAAAAAAAGATATAGGAAGATATGAAATGTAGCAAAGCATATGAGAAAATAAGATAAGCGTAAGGTAATTTTTTTTGAATAATGGCATACTTATGAACATATGATACATTGATATACATGATCAATATTCTATGTTGTCTATAATGAAGACCTATCCCTATTATAAGACATTTTGATCAATACTAATATGATACTACTAAAATATTGGTATGAATACCTAAATCTATGAAAAATGTTCCTTATATACAAAAATTAGTATATACATAGAGACACAAAAAAATTAACACAAAAATAAATCATGAGTAGATTAATAATAATAAGATATAGGGGGTAATGAAATGTAGTAGAGGATATAAGAAGATAAGATAGACTTAAAGATAAGATATTTTTAATTAGACAAATTTATAAACATATGATATATTGATAATATATGACTATGTGGTGATAGCATCAACTAATTTTTATTTATGAGATATTTTATTTTAAACATGTTTATCTATCTTTCTTTGGAAACCTATTTTATTTTCCAATGGTGTTATAAGAAATCATAGAAATTTACATAAGATTTTAGAATGCTAAATGAAAATAATTTATTTGTTTAACTTAATTTAAAATTTTGTTATTTTATTTTTTTATATAAATATCATTTAGATGAATGGATACAAAATAAATAGATAGTAAAGAAAAGAAAAACACTATATTTTAATATTGACTCATATATATTAGATAGTTAATTTCTTTCTAATTGAAAAGAAATTATTTTTCAACAATTTTTTTGGTGATATTAAAATATATCACTTATAAATTCTATAAATTCATAAAAAATAATTAAATGGAAAATTTCAAACTAACTTTAATACATTTTGTTTCACTTATCAATTGTTTTTACTACTTTTTAATTCCTTTTGGTTTTTAAAGCATCACTAATAAATTATCTTTATAATTTAGTACATTTTTCAATAGAAAAAATAGATGGAACTTAACAAATACATCTATCACCTTATATTTGACAACTATGTTAAGATATTAAAGATATTAATATTTAGTAATAATTTAAATAATTATTTTAAAATAAATAACACAAATATCTTCATCAACCATAATTTATAGATAAATGTGTCCATAGTATTTATTATTTAAAATTATAAATGTAAAAAATAAATAAATAAAAATTTGAAATTTAAAATTAATTTAGCATTTCTTAATAATATTTTATTATTAAAAAATAAATTAAAAAAATAATATTTTACTATTTAATATTTTAAAAAATCATTAAATATATACATTTTATTAATGTTTATTTCTAAACATAGTTTTCAATAATTAAAAAAAAATAAAGTATTAAATATAAATATTAGATGCAAATAGTTAACTTCTAAAAATTAGCATTACCAACATTTTGTGGAATAATAATAAAAAACTTACAAATATAAATAGAAAAAAAATCTGTAAATAATCAAGTTTTTAAAATTACAATTATGTAAATAATGAAGTCACTTTTTCAAAGTAAAACTAAATGTCATTGATATCTTTGAAAAAAATAAAAGTACATACAATAAAATTTGTCTTTACACAAGGATTACATTGTAATAGGTTTATACGAGAAGCTTACACCATTGAAACACAAACTATAGGGTTTTCGTTAAATCTCGGCATGAGCACAAACTTTCCAGGCTTTAATAGTTGCACAGGTTTTCGCTGCTGACAAATATTTTAGTAGGGTTAAAAGATTAAGATAAATACCAAAACAAAATATAAGGTAATACGTTACTTGAAGAGCAAAATCCTTTATATTAAAGGTACATATTATATGTATGATGTGGAGATACTAGGTCTGGAATAACACTTTGAGAACTTAGATGTTTTACATGGGGAAACAATGTAGTAATTAAGAAGCAGTTTGTTGAATAAAGATTTATATATGAGAATATTAGCTATGTTAATTTATGTATAATTATTCTGCACATACCATTTTGTACGAATTCAGATATGCTAATTCAAAGCACATTTATATTATTACAATCCACCCTTTTACTACTATAATTATGCATTTCCAAATAATAAATTATTAGTCATTTAAAAATGACAACAGATCTAAAACAAAGAAAATTATTATTTTATATAATAACTTTAAAATAAAAAATATTAAATATTAAAAACAAAACTGACATTATAGGCCTAACAAAAAGTAATTACGAGCATAGCATATCATGAAAAAGATATTGCTCTATGACACAGATATTTTACAAGTGGTTGAAGAGTTATATAAGTAGACAGGCTGGGAATCATCCATTATAGCATTGAAAGAAGAACTAATATAATACTACGGAAACTAATTACAATAGCATTGCTTACGGAAACTACTAAAGAATGTATACACAAAGTGCTCCTTTACTGTGCAATAGATGCTATACCTGAAATAAAAACATTTTTTCTCCGAATCGATTATTACATAAATATTACGAGCTTGTTTGACACTCTTAAGTTCCGCGGCATTACTTTTGTGATTTGACCATTTGTGATTTGAGCAGCCGTCTATCGACAGAATGTAGTGTGGAATGACGATGAAGTATATCGATACAGCCGAGTCCAAGTAGTGCCACATTTATCGACCACCCACGCCACCTGCAGATATTATCACGTTCAACGTAGAAGGCCGATTCCGCACTTTGAATTTGTTAACAGCCCTTTAATCACCACTCTATACATATCCTTCATATTTGAATATGAAAGATATGTATAGAGTGGTAATAGAGAACAGTTAACAAAGCAATTACACCACCTCTAGATGCAAGATACTCGCAAGAAAAACTATTGGTAAAACTAACAGTCCTAGTCAAACAGCTGCACAATAGAAAAGTTCAAACATTTCAAAGCCTTTGTAAAAGGCCCCACTACCATACGAAGCAATTAAATCAATATCCAACCTATTCTTACAAAACCTTAGCCTAATGGCTTTGAAATCCTGCAAACCCTGCCATCTTTTAAATCGACTCCTTAACACCAACTTGTTCAATCCAGCCAAAAATAAGCATGCATATCAATATGCAAATATTTTAAACCCTGATATTCAAAACACATCAAACCCTAATACATAAAAAGTCTGTAAACCCTATCCGATACCCGGGTTATTGCAAACCCTAGATCTCAAACTCATATCTCCGTAATTAATAAATAAATAAAATGAAAGTTACAAAAAGCCCATCGACTCTGTGTTAAATTATTGTACTAAATTTGAGAACCAATATAACAGAACCACCCTAATACATTGGGACGTACAAAAATTACAACACAAGCAAACCCTTAAAAACAATTTGCAAAAAAAGAAAAAAACAAATAGAAAGCCTAAGAGGAGAAAAGGCAGAACGTAAAAAGCTCTGAGCATCTATGCTATACTGTATGGAGAAAAAGAAATAGCACACTTGCCAACGGCAAGCTCAATTTCTCTCTTGCTCTTTCGAAGCTCTGAGTTCAGATACCAGTCACAGAGGCTTAACCACGATAAGGATATTTATAATGAGCCGATGGATTTGAAGCGTTTTTCAAAACTAGTTTGAAGAATATGACATAAAGCCTTCTGAAATCCGTGAAAATTTGTAGAGTTTAGTAAGCTGTTTGTTACGATCGACGGTTCGTGCTAGCTCAAAGACCCTGCGAAACGATCAAAAGCCTGTATGCCGTTGGATTTGACCGTTGCCGTTTTCCCTTCTTAACCTGCATTTGTCAATTTCCCGTTCACGCCTTTTACGTGTCACGGAGAGTACGCCGATTATTTCTGCTGTACGATTGATTCTCGCCAGCTGCTGTTGCCGCTTCGTTTATTGTGAATAAATTTATATACCTAATATATAATTTTATGTAGGGTTTTATATAGGGGAGAGGACCCAGTATGTTTCAATAGTTGTGATAGTAGTTGTTTATATAATGTCTAATGTTTTTATCAAATATTGGACCAATAGTTGTGACTTTAAAGTTGTTAGTGTTGATGATGACTACCCATAATTAAACAAAATGTATTCCTTTGATCTAAAAAGCAACCAATCATGTGATTCCACATCAGCGCTCAATAAAACATGTTGTGAATTCACAAGTATTGGTCTCACTTTTTTTTTTAGCCTTTTTGGACACCTTGACAAAAAGCATGTTGATGTGGCATCATATTTGATGATGTGTCCTTGAAACCTTAGTTATAAGCAGGGGACTTGCCAAGTAAGTTGCTGTAAAAAATTGGGAGTGATTTGAAATTTCCACGTAGGATAATTAGAAGCACGAAGTTAGGGTGCACAACTACTAGGTCCTCTCCCCTATAATATATATGTAATAATTAATTATTACATTATTGATTAATTAATTAATATGTATATTAAATTTAAATTAAGGCATAGTTATTATACTTGTTTGTTTATTAAAATAAATGAATTAAAAAATATTAGATTAATTAAATATTATATTGGGGTTATATTTATTTATTATATTATATTATTATTATATTTATTATTAAATTGGAAATTAAAATCTATTCTTAATAAAATATATTAGACATAATTTTTATATTAATTTATTATATTATATTTTTATTATATTTTATTATTAAATTGAAAATTAAAGTCTATTCTTAATAAAATAGGTTTATTATTGTATGTTTTCCAATTTTAATTTTGTATTAAAAACATGAAATTGTAAAAGTAAAATAATGAATAAGTACATGTGTGAGATTGAAAATTTATAATAATGAGAATTGGTATAACAAAATGACAAACAAAAAACTTGCAAGGGTGTTTCCATAGTTTTGTGACAAATCCATGCACACGTAAATCACCCCTAACTCTTGAAAATTGAAAAAAAACAACATTCTTTGCACTTACAACTTCGAAAAAATTCTTCTAAGGTCACATTTAGTTCTTTCATATCTCTTGTGAGAACCTAAAGCCAGAGTTTCAGAAAAAATAACAAGTTAAAGACTATTATAGAAAGAAATTCATTTAAGATAAAAGAGAATTGAATAAATTTATTGGGGTATATATAGTTAATTGAATAATATGTTTTACACTTTATTTTGCTCACTTTTAACTCTTTCAAGGTTAAGAAAAAAATCAAATGGTTAAAGTATTGATGTTATTTGTGATAAGTTCAAAAAAAATGGTGAAAATTGGTGGTATATGTACTGTGGCTAATGAATGTGTTTGCAAAGCTAGTCATCAAATTAGCATATTAATGTACCACAGTAACCCCTACTCACATTATACTCTATAGACAGACATTAAAATATTGAACAAATTTTGGGTATGTATGGTCCCCATAACCCATAAATTATTATTTGTAATAAAGGAGTTTCTAAAACATATTATGTATTTTTTGTGCTATTCCATGAGAATTCAGGTCAATGTATAGGCATCCCCATGTACTAGAGATGCTAAGGAAACATCCCTAGACATCCCTGAAACATCCTCATGAAGGGAACACTATCAATCCTAGGGAGCCATTTCAAAAGGTCAACTATGTATTTGTGCATACAAAAAATGTTTAACGAATCCAAAGATTCCCCTTAGATATATACAAACTGTAGAAATTATTTTGAGTAGAACCTATTTCCAATGCCATTTTCTGCAACTCATAAAAGGAATTGGGGTCTTTCAATAATCTATAAACAATAATAACAAACACTTGACCATGTATACAACAATGAATAAAGCTTCATACAAGGAAGCCCATTGGTATATCAATTTAGACCACATTTCAACATTAAATTTGAAAGGGAATGATCGAGTGCATTAAAATGTTATTCTCTTTGTAGAATATTATTATTATAAAAGAATGCGTTATCTATATAAAAATATATTATTATAATATAAGTTATTGTGTATTTTTGAGTTATTGAGTTGAAGAGCTATATAAATTTAAAAAAAGCACAACCAATATAGAGTATATTAATGTTATCATATTGTGTTTATTATTATTATTATTATTATTATTATTATTATTATTATTATTATTATTATTATTATTATTATATCATTATGATTGAATTTAATTAAGGTTATTGTATAAAATAAATATAGTTTACTTTTCAATTACAATTAGGGTTAAGTTTGGATTACGATTTAATAAGAGTTAAAGTTAAGATTATGAGTAATCTTTATATTATTTTAAGAATCTTTAGCAATTGAAAAATCTATAAGGATTTAGAGGATCACAATTAGAGGATCAATCTAATGGTGAAGAGATTAAGTGTGCAAATCTATTAGCTTGTGTCTTATTCACATATGTTCCTCCAAGCTAGAAAGAGAAAAAAACCAACTATATGAAGGTTGTTGCTTGGAAGTTAGTACTCAGTGATTAACTTCTTTGGTGCTTGGTAAGTAAAAGAATGTTGGACAAAAAAAAAAAATCGTGTTTGCACTGCAATTGATTTTCTCATGCAATTTCATTATCTATAGATCAAAGAAGCTAGACCAAAGGTGGCATTGGTAGTCTACATATCAGCATCTGCTGCAAATTATGATTATATTGTGGACTGGGAATTTTAGACTGATGGTCTTATTTGATTCAAGGTTTGTAAATAAGAAATCTTTCTTCAGAGAAGCCTGTCAAGCAAGTTGGTTTTGATTGGTATTGTGTATGAAGCCATTATTATCTAGAAGTAAGAAGATAAGGTTCTAATTATAATTTAATTTGTGATATGTAGGTTGGACTAAGTAGAATTCTAATATTCAAAGGAACAAAATATGAGAATGTGGACTAGATTGACTCTAATACTAAAATTTCCATGGAGCTCTGCTTGCAAAAAATGTAAATGGTGTCATCCAAGACCATTATGTTACATTCTAGTTAGATATGGGTATTGATGGAACAAACAACTCATTTGTTAAGGTCGAGATGGCCAAGAAAAAAATGGAGAATGGACCAATGCCACAAAAAGTTTTTGGATAGTTGAGAGACACATTTCCCAAATGGATTAGGATGCCCAAATCTAGTTGAGCCTTTACAATCCAAGTTTCATACAATTATTCCATCAAAGAAGACAAAGGTTGGCAATCTAGTAGGATACAAAGTTGTCCCTAGAGGCACAACTGCAAGCTTACTTGATCACAACGATCCTCCACAACTTCAAGGGACCTTCACCAACAACCAAGTTTGAAATTTTTTGACTCTTTTTTTTTGTTAGAAGCTTATTAAAACTCAAAACTAAAGGGCCACACAACATACCAGAAACTTTCTTTCACTTAGGTTCCATATTTGATCATTTTCGATCTTTGAAACTCACTTGAGACTTGTGCCTAGTCTCATCCCTTCAACTTTCTTGCCATTTGGATGGGTTAAACCATATCTAGAGTGGAACTTTGGTGAACCATGTGAAGCCCTACCAATCCCACCTGTAATCTTCATAATGAATCCTAGTGTATAGTTAATAGAGAAGTGTTAAGCAAGTACAAGTATGCTTGACATCAATAGGGAAGTGATGCAAACCTTTTTGTTCTTTTCCATTGATGTCAAAGGAGGAGAGAGAGTCATGTGAAAAAGAAGATAGTTAGTTGTCAAAGGGGGAGAGAAAAGTCCTTACAAGTTACTATAATATGAAAGAAAGTTAAAGGAAAAGAGTTGGTATGGAGCATTATGTTTTTCTTATTGATGGTTTTTCACATCATGTGTTGCCATCAATGACAAAGGGGGATATTGTTGCAAGTATGTTCAATTGGTGTTGACATTGATTTCAAGTGTATATAGGTTTTTTGTTGGTGTTGAGTTGGTCTTATCTATGTTGTTGCATTGATTATTCTAGTGATGCTTCAATTAGTTGCATTATGTTGTCATTAGTAAGTGCTATAGGTGTCAACCTCTAGTGTTTCATTGATAAGCTTATGGTTATGGATGTGTGGTTGAGTTTCTATGTTGTATACGGTTTTGTGGTCATAAGGAAGTGTTGAAGGTGATGATAATGTTCCTTTGGTGCTTGGTTTCCAAGTGCTTTTGAGAAAAATTGAATAAAATAAGAAACAATGTGTTGCAGAGGTGTTTTATGTTGTAGAGCAGTATTCTAGTTTTTCTCTGCATTTATTTTATGTTGAAGACCTACTTGTGCAAATTGGAAATGATGATCATAGGTGTTTATATTTGTTGTATCCATAATTTTGTGTGTTAGATCATTGTGTAGAGGAATTTGTGTTCACCAGTGTGCGAATTATGCATTTTAGAGGTGTTTGGAAGAAATGATTTTGTTCCACATTCTTTCTAGTTTCATTTTAGGTCTTGTAAATTTGGAAGGGTGTTGATAGTGTTCATATCTTTCTTTAGATGAATTTTTCATGGTTTTGTAATATGAAAGTTGGTTTCTTGATTTACTATGTATGGAAGAATTATTTGAGTGTACTCAATGTGTACATTCTTCAAGTGAAAGTTGTTGCAAAGGAATTTTTTGGATTTCAAGGCATTTTTGAAATATTCTAGATTGTGTTCAAATGATGTTTGTTGTCCATGATTTCTCTTTGGATCAAAGGAAGCATGAACTTAAATTTTTTAAGTTGTTTATACAGGTTCAGCCAACCTTGAGTGTTCACACTAATTGCGATTGTGCTTCAGTGTTCAAGTGGAAGCGTTGTGTGACATGTTTGAGCAGATTTAGGTCTAATTTAAGGTGTTTTGTGGTCCTCCTTCATTCATTTCCACCATGGGAATTCTTTTGTTTTGACCTAATTTGAATTTGTACGGTTGAGGTGCATAGCTGACCTTGGAGAATGGTTTCAAGGTTAAAGATGGTATAAATAAATATTGAGTTGTTGAGGGATGTAAGTATAGAGGTCTATGATGCAAGTGATGCCAATTGTAGAGTTGTGAGATACAAATTTGTAAAGTGCAGTGTGATTTTTCATGTGTTAGATTAGTGGATGTAGTGAGAAAAAGGTGTCTACAATTGTCACTAAGGCTACGAATGTGTTGGTGATGTCATGGTGTAGCCTTTTGTTGTATAGAGATGGATTTGTCAATGCAACATTTTTCTCTATCTTATTTTCTGTATTTTGGTAATGAACTCTTCTTTCTTCTGGGTAGTGAGCCCTTTATAATAAGTTTTTCTATTACTTTATATTGTGAGCTAATCCTCATTGTGGTTTTTCCCTTCTTGGGTTTTCCCATTCAACCTAGTTTTCTATTATACATGGTGTTGATTTGTTTTAGTTTTTGTTATTTTCTTTCATGCTAAATCATTCTAACAGATTAAGGGTTAATAAAGTTGATGTGCATAGTAATTTTTATAATGGTTTTGAAGTTTTAATGTACAACTGATTCACCCCAGCCCCCTCTCAATTGTCTTGTGCATTCAACATAAACTCATGATAAATAATCTTCAAATGAGTCTCCAAAATCAATCACCCTGACTCAACTCATTGCCATGAGAAATCAAAGCATGAAACATAACACATCTAAAATAAAAAATAGGAAAATAATTCTCAAATGATAAACCACCAAGTAGACCAACTGTGGAGAATGAGTTTGCTCCTTTAGGATAACCAATCATCGTGTCTCACTCCAATATGTTCAATCTCCTCTATTGGTCCATCATGAACTCTCATCAATATCCATGTGAAATCTCTTTGGTATTGCTACTAAAAACTCCAAAGAGTAACTTATGAACAATGGAAATGGAAACTCCCGACCTTGAGGGAATAGGGCACAAGGATAGGGTTCCAATTTCCCAATTGCCACACTCAAGGACACCTTAGAGATCTCAACCCAATAAAGATGGAGGAAAAGATATGACAATAAGGTATCCTAGATTATGATTTCATATTACAAGAGGGGTTCACCACCAATTTTAGACTTGGAAAGACAACGCAATGAAGGATGAAATGCAAAGCCCTAGTTTAATGCAATGCTTCAATGAATGACCTAGGAATGACCATGAAACAAAATAGAAAGTTACAAAGCTAAAATTGTGCCCCTAGAGTCTAGAGAGAGATGGAACAGAGCTCTGAAATCTTGAAATTGTTGCTCTTTAGGCTTGGTGGGACTCATTCACCATTCTAAGTGAATCAATCTCAGTTTTGGAAAACTGTACTGAAGCAAGTTTTGGGAAAATAGGTATCCAAATCTACAAAATCTCTGAAAAAACCTATAGTGGCACTCATTCACCACTTTTTCTGAATGAGTCTAATTTGGCTTTTCTAGAAATCCAAAGTTCTAATCTACACCCCTCAGTCTACTCTTTCCACTTCTCCAAGTGTCTGGATCTGAAACTATGATTTTCGAGACTATAAGTGCCTTTTTGTGAATATTTTTACCTTACAAATGGGAAGACCACTCCAACAAGATTGTAACCTAATCTTCAATGATATCCAAGTTTTCAAATAACCTAAATCTGCAATGACACAAAGAGAGAGAGAGAGAGAGAGAGAGAGAGAGAGAGAGAGAGAAAAGTGTTGATTGTTAGGGAATAGGGGTTTTCCTTAGTCAAACCCCTTTTAGGTAATTAAACCAAATGATGAAACAATGAAACAAGGACATGAAACATGAACAATGATACCTTAATTGATGCCTTGTAGATGATGTCTTGTAAATATGCAACTCAACATCAAATGGCCATCAAGGATGTAGATCTTCATCTTTGACAATAGGAATGGAACAATGCTTGGTCTTGGATTTTTAATGATACATCATAAAACTAGATCAATAACATGCTTGATTCTTGATATGATTGACATGATTATGGATCTTGAATTGGTGCAACAATTGATGAAGAATTTTCCCTTGAATGCCTTAGAAATGATCTTATATTGAAGTCTTGAAATTCCTAACCTTTGAGTACTTGACTTGATAATATGAATGCATGATAAAATAATTGTTTGAAAGCTTGTTTATATAGTAAATCCACAGAATAACTCATGTATTTGATCCCAAATTCCAACATAGGAAATTTTTTAATTAAATACCCACTTTTCCCGCTCAAAGCCTTAAAAAGAGGCCAAATGGGACTGATTCACCAACCTAGCCAAATGAGTCCCACCTGGATGGGACTCATTTTCCCAAGATAGTGAATGGGTCCCACATGGGCTATTTTTCATGCTAAAGTGTCGAGGAGTGAAGAATTTTAGTTTTTATCTTGATTTTGTCAGATTTTTTATCAAAGTATGCCTTGGGATTAACAATATGGGGTCATATGAGCCTATTAATGATGATATTAAGGTCATAAATGCAATAGGGCCCAAAATTCAATTGAAAGTGTAAATAAATACACTTTACAACACTAAATTAAGGAAAAATTTGGTGAATTTAGCTTAGAAGGGCCCTAAATCCCATGCAAATGTGTAAAACACATTACAACACTAGATTAGGTTGAATTTGTTTACAAGACCTTTAAATTTAGTGTGAAAGTGTAAATAAATACATTTTACAACATTAAATTAAGGCAAAGTTAAGTTAATTTAGCTTAAGAAGGGCCCAAGACCTAATGTGGATGCATAAAACACCTCACAACACTAGATCAAGGTGATATTAAGTCCAATTTATCATTAATTATTCCCAAATCAAGCAAGGAAAAGGTGTACTTTTTTGGTGGTCACATTTATCCCCCACTTTAGTGAGAGGATGAACTTGCTTCAAAGTCACTAAAGTAGACATTCAAGAGGGATCCAATCGTACTAATGTGGATGGTCTAGGATAACAAAGATTGAGGAAGCAGTCAAGCCCCTAGGATCCAAGATCCTAATTTGAACCAACATAAGCACAAAGGGACACACACAAGATGTATGATATGCAACATCAAGATACACGATCATGCAATGTCAATAAATAGAATAAAGAAGAGCGAACATAAAAAGGTGTATCAAAATTCAAACATTTGTCCAACATGATGTGGATCAAATCTAGGTTGTTTGTTTGAAAAGAAATGCATACTCGCTCTAAGGCGATGGAAATTTAGGCTATCTTTCAGGTGAGAAGGTCTAAAAGGTGAAAAATATACACTCATGGTTGGTATGCACTTATACACACATGCAAGTGGCTATGGGAAAATTCATGCCTTGGATTAGGCTTCCCACTCAGACCATACCAAAGCTATACCTCCTAATAACTTTAATAGGGCACCACAAAAATGATTTTTGAGATTCTTGAGACAAGCAAAACTTCGTATGCTTAGGGCTCATGAGTATTGTAAATGCAAAATAGAGTAGGATTTGTTCAAAGGGATTTTTCTTAATTCATGCAAGGTCTCTTCTTAGGCAACATTGTTCCTAATGTTTCCAAGAGAGGAAACATCAAAGAAGTATCACACTCTTGGAGGGAATCAAACCCAATGACACCACCAAGAAAATGACGCATTGCAAGAAGAAAGAAAATTGCACAATGAAATATGAGTGTTGATGTATTCCCCCACTTTAAAGTGGTTTCTAACATCATTGATGTGAGCAATTGCTTTAAAGTAGAAGAAGACATGAGAGATTATTCTGAAAGCCCTATGCCAAGTCATATGTTTCTAAATCAAACTACATCATCAATAAGTATGTCACATGCGAGTCAACCTAAGTTATATCATCCACATCCTAGGCTTGCTCTTATATGTACATGAAAGGTGATTGACCAACCAAAAGAGACAATGGCAAGTGACATATGAACACAAGGCTATCTAACCCATTTTCCCCCACTTAGTACAAGACAAGGGTGAGTCGAATAGGATGAAAATAAGTATCAGTTAGAGTAATTGGGTGCTTCAACACAAGGAAGAGCACCACACTCCTTGAGATTTTGGATTCGATTACTCAAAGTCGTACATTCGTTAGTGGCATTACCATGAACTCTATGATATACATAGAATGAAGTCTTGTAACAAAACTTATTTTGCATTCTTGGAGGAAGAGATATCAAGTGATCTTGGATTAGTCTCACCAAGATACTCTCTTGATTAATAGAAGATGTTCCTTTATTATGCAACAAAGATATCTCTTGCTTAGTACAAGATGTCATACCTACACAAGATTCTTTAGATTGCAAGATTTTGTTCTCTCCTTTATAGGAGGGTGTAAAATCTAATGAATTCAAGTCATTAGTCTTTTTCATCATGATATTGACATTAAGCGAATATTTATCTATCTCTTGCATTTATTTCAAAGAATCTTTTGTAATAGTGTTGATATTAAGTGAAGGCTCGTTTATTTCTATCAAAGGAGAATAACCAAGACCATGAGTCATTTCTTGCATGTTAGGCTCTATAGGGTTGTGGATACCTTGTTCTCTAGCATCACATCCTTTTCCACTATAGCCAAGTTGTTTCATAAGTTCATGACCTTTTCCATAAATATTTTCTATTGATTTTAGATCCATTGTTCATAATCAACTTTGTCAAAGGTTGCTTAGTAGTTTTTTTTTTTTTTAAAGTGGTTGAGGTGAATGTTTTCAAAGGATCTTTCAAATTTTGTGTTGATATTACTATTTTTCTTTTCCCTTGTCAAAGTATTTATGTATGATTTTGTATTCGGTCAATTGTTGAATCATAATCTCTACATCACAATTGTTAGCACAATAACAATATGAAGAATGCAATCTTGACATGATGATTCAATTTGAAGAATGCTCTAAATTACTTATACATGCTCCTTGAAACTCCTTTGAATGATCTTTTGTGGTGAATGCTCAAATGTTTTGTGAAATCTATTGAATGCTAAAAGAATGCTTGCTAGGTGATATGAGAGAAACAACCTTGTATTTATACTCAATTATGCAGTAATTCCTAAAATTTCAACACTACAAGTCGATCTAGGATCTTGGAGAATAAAATCCCACCAAAAATTTGAATTTTGGTCACACAGGTGTATGGGACCAAAAGTGAAAAGTTCTTAGAAATGTGTGAAACTTGCATCAAGGCCAAAAAGACCTAGGTGGGACTCATAAAGAGAAATCGAGTTCACCAAAATGTGAACAATGGAAATGGAAGCTTCCCACCTTGAAGGAATAGGGTGTAGACATATTAAAATGACCTAGGCCTACAAGCTCTATTGTTACCATATTTCTTCCTATTATAATGTCCTTCGGTCCACTTTCAACTATTAATTAAATAGTTTTTAATTATTTAATTAATTCATGTCTTTCTATTCTTCTTGATTATTTAAATAAATAACTTTTACTTATTTATTTAAATACATCGCTAATACTTTAATATCTCTCCATAATTAAATAAATTCCTTAATTTATTTAATTATCTTTGTCCATTATTTCCTCCTGATTATTTAAATAAATAAATTTTATTTATTTAAATATGTCATTAATTCCTTCATATCTTCTCATAATTAAATAAATTCATTAATTTATTTAATTATTTTCCACCTTGGCATTTTCCCCATTTTAAATAAAATTATTTATTTAAAATGGTCCCACTTTCTAATTTTCCTTTTTTAGTAAATAATTCAAATTAATTATTTACTGTCACATGAACCTTTTGAATTAAATTAATTTTTAATTCAAAATAGCATTTTTCCTCCATAAATCAAGTAATTTCTAATATTATTTGATTTTCCATCTTTCTTTTTCTATGTCATTCTTATCCCCTTGTCACATGCAATCTTGTCCCTTGATTTGATTTTCTCAAATTAAATCTTGTCCACTCATTTCAAATTCGCCCTAATGTTTTCCTAACCATAATTGTGGGTTGTCATATTAAATCTTGTCCATTGATTCTAGGGCATTTTTCAATCTTCAATCTTGGCCATTCATCCAAGATTGGATTTTCTATAAAATGGCAATTTTGGTCTCATTTGCACATCTCATGCTCTTGAAATCTTATGATATATTAGCTCTTGCAATCTTGTCTTAGGAATACTTCACATCTTTTGGCATAATTTAGGCATACTTTAGTATTTTCTTACTAGTTGCATAGTTGCATAGTAATGCATTTTATATCAAATCCTTCAACATTTTGCTTTGGTCTTGGCATAGTCATATATTTCTCACATAAAATCTAAGGGAAAACTTCATATTGCAGCAAATAGAGAAGGTGTAATAGAGGTCAATCATGGAGGTTGAAGACACAAGGTGATATCTCCCTTTGTTTTCATGTTTTTCCTCCTTTGTGCTTCATTATTTACTTTGGGTTTGGTTTATTTAGCTACTAATCTGCTAACCTAGATTTTTCCCATGGTTACATAGGGCACAAGGATAGGGTTCCAAATTTGCAATTGCTACACTCAAGGACACCTTAGAGATCTCAATCCAATAAAGAATGGAAGAAGAGATCTAGCAATAAGGTATCCTAGGATATGATTTTATATTACAAGAGGGGTTCACCACCAAGTTTAGACTTGGAAAGACAATTCAATGAATGATGAAATGTAAAACCCTAGTTTGATGCAATGCTTCAATGAATAACCTAGGAATGACCATGAAACAAAATAGAAAGTTACAAAACAAAAATTTTGCACCTGGAGTCTAAAGAGAGATGGAATGGAGCATTGAAATCTTTAAATTGCTACTTTTTAGGCCTAGTGGGACTCATTCACCATTCTCGGTGAATTAATCCCAGTTCTGGAAAAATGTACCAAAACAAGTTTCGAGCAAATGGGTATCCAAATCTGCAAAAATATCTAAAAAATAACTACAATGAGACTCATTTTCCGCTCTTGGAAAATGATTCCCAATTTTCTTTTCTAGAAATTCAAAGTTTTGATCTACACCACTCAATTTTCTCTTTCCACTTCTCCAAGTGTCTGGATCTGAAACCCTAATTTTTGGGACTGTAAGTGACTTTTTGTGAATATTTTGACCTTACAAATGGGGATACCACTCCAACAAGCTTGTAACAAATCTTCAATGATCTCCAAGTCTTCAAAGCACCTAAATCTGCAATCACACAAAGAGAGAGAAAGAGTGTTCATTGTTAGGGAATAGGGGTTTCCCTAGTCAAACCCCTTTTAGGTAATTAAACCAAATCATGAAACAATGAAACAAGGACACGAAGCATGGAATATAGGACATGAAACATGAACAATGATACCTTGAATGATGCCTTGTAGATGATGTCTTGTAGATCTACAACTCAACATGAAATAACCATGAAGGATGTAGATCTTGATCTTTGACAATAGGAATGGAACAATGCTTGGTCTTGGATCTTTAATTCTACATAACAACACTAGCTCGATAAAATTCTTGATGCTTGATATGTTTGACGTGATGATGGATCTTGAATTGTTGCAACAATTGATGAAGAATCTGCACTTGAATGCCGTAAAAATGATCTTATGAAGTTTTGAAATGCCTAACCTTTGAGTGCTTGACTTGATAATATGAATTTTCATGATGAAATAATGATTTGAAAGCTTGTTTATATAGGAAATCCACTTAATATCTTGTGTATTTGAATCCAAAGGTTGACATAAGATAAAATTGAATTAAAAACCCACTTTTCTGACTCAAAGCCTTAAAAATAGGCCAAATGGGACTCATTCTCCTCATTCTCCCAAGGCGAAGAATGGGTCCCACAAGGGCTATTTTTCATGCTAAAGTGTTGGGGAGTGAAGAATTTTAGCTTTTATGTTGATTTTGTTGGGTATTTGATCAAAATATTCCTTGGGATGCATAATATGGGTTCATAGGGGCCTATTAATGATGATATTAAGGTCATAAATGTAATAGGGCTTAAAATTAAATGTGAAAGAGTAAATAAATACACTTTACAACACTAAATTAAGGTAAAATTTGGTGAATTTAGCTTAGAAGAGCCCTAAATCCCATGTGAATTTGTAAAAAATATTACAACACTAGATTAGGTCCACTTTGTTTATAATCCCTTTAAATTTAATGTGAAAGTGTAAATAAATACATTTTGCGACATTAAATTAAGGTAGAGTTAGTTTAATTTAGCTTAAGAAGAGCCCAAGACCTAATGTGGATGTGTAAAACACCTCACAACACTAGATTAGGGGGATATTAAGTCCAATTTATCATTAGTTATTCCCAAATCAAGCAAGGAAAAGGTGTAATTTTTTGGTGGTCACATAACCATCTCAATCAAATGTCTCTAATCACAAGAGAACTCCAACATCACCCATGTCTCCAAGTATCCATGAGCACTTGAAAATGATCAATCCATTCCAATCTCCAAACACAACATAGCACCATCATGAATCAATCAAGAAAATGATCACGTACTCAACACCAAGAGAACCACCAAGGTCAATGTCAAATCTCCAACCACAAAATTAAAAAAATACCATGACATCATGATCTAAGGTCATCTCCTCTTAGGAAATCACATGTAAAAATGCAAACATCACGGTCTCAAGAGAACCAATATCATGCCAAAACTCTGAGCTAGCATCAAGAGTAAACCATGAAATAATAGTTCAATCACACTTTAAACCAAGAAATCTCATCTCCAATAAAATGAAGATAAACATCACTAATGATGAATCTGCGTCACCACCAACAACTCCCACTGAACTGTGATACTAAGCCACACATGGAATTGTGACAACCATATCCTCCATGAAGATCATCTAGGTCCACATGTGCACACAACTCAAATGCTAATAATACAAAGGAGGACAAAGATCTCAAAGCCAATAAAGAACAACAACTATCAAACCATCAGGAACCAATCCTACACTACCAAAACATAACTATCAAAATCTCCCACTGAAAGTGTATAACCAATGAATGTACCAAGCTATCATGAAATCATGACAAAACCACATGCTACAAGCCCCAACAACTAACTAATTAGTTACTCTAATCATCCATCCTCTCCCCCCTAAACAACATACCAATGAACAAATGACCACAAACAAGGCTAACTAACAAAATTTGCATCAAAAAATCAATCTCATGGATATAGATAGTCCATACTAATTCATCCCATTCCAAGAAAATGAGTAGCTAATCCAAAAAAATGTATAACTCATAGATCCCAAAAAATGAAGCATATAAAGTCATCATCACATTTGTAACCTGCAAGCCAAGATATCAAAGAAGATAATTCTCTAGACATCAAGACTCAAACACCAAATCAACCACATATATGATTTATCAAACATGTCCACAAGTAAGTAACCATGTTCAAGGAACTAAATAAGCATATAGGAGATAGAAAAAACCTCCTAACACCAAACCATAACACCACTAACCAACCACATACATGATCATGTCATGCCAATGCATAAATGTACCTACATACCCATGACACCATAACCATAGCCATCATTATATCTACACTCAACTATTACCCATACAAGACTCCAAGTCTCCACTCGTGTCAAACCAATTCCTCAAAACTAAAGACAACCTGTGTACCTATCACCCTCAAATTCCAACATTGAAAATCACATGTAAACCTATACTAGGAAGCATCAAACTGATAATTAGTTGTACCATCATAAATATCATATAAAAACATGTACTCCCTCAAGGTTTCACTTCTATACTTGTCTGTATGTACACACAATCACACCCTAAATCTCAAGCTCCTATGAGTGATCAAATAAGTACCATACATTTCCTACACCACAAACTAATAATATGACCAATTCACTATGCAATACACTATCCATGCTCTACAATGTCTATTTGAAATCAAAAAATTTATTTTGTATACAAAATTTATGCTCAAAATCATGTATAAGAGAACATTTGGCTTCTAAGCTTAGAAACCTGATCAAAACTAAAAAATTAGCAAATGCAAACTATAGCATTACGTAGTTCTCAAAATCACCTTTCTAACAAGTATAAAAAGTTAAAAATATGACTCCCTGGGTGAAAGTTACACAAGTGTTTGAACAAAAAGTCCAATTTTGCTATATAAACAACTCTCAAGCAAACCCCACCATACTCCATCTATTATTCAATAATAAAACATTACAAGAGTTATAATGGATGCCTCTAAAGTATCAATTCTCAATGTATCCTCATGTGTCCAAGGATGAATCCACACATCCCATGTCATGCTTCTCAAATGCACTCCTCAAGGAGACTCAATAATGATAGCCAAACCACTCAACCAACCTAAACCACTACAAATGTGTTTTCTTTTATAGACACAAGATCACACAAAATACAACTAGTGGTAAGGTAAAACTACATACCACAAAATAATGTGAATACAAAACCACTAACCCTTTATTTAAAATTGGGTACTAGTTTTCACTTTTTAAATATTTTCCCAATATTAAATTACTATCACATGTCTCTTACACATTAAATAATAATACAATGTTACAATACAACATACAAGTGGTCCCCAAATAATTACCTAGTGTGATTAACCACACCTCTTAGGTGCATCACAACTAAATAATTATTTAATTAAAACATTATAATATAACATTTTATGCAATGTTGTACAACACCATATGTCAACATTTAGTTGGAACCCACTTCTCTATATATCCAATTGGAATCCCTTTTCCTACAAGGTCTAGTTGGAGCTCAATATCCACAAATTTCTAAGAGGACATTTCTAATTTCACTTTCCAATGCACTTTCTAACTACACCTTTCAACTTCATTTTTTAATTTTAACATTCCAATTGTAACTTTCAACTATAGCTTCTACTCTATGTTCTAGTTACACTTTCCAATTGCATTTTATAGCTGCA
>VDFB02033182.1:0-25965 GCA_007258455.2 Sequoia sempervirens
ACAACTGATTCACCCACCCCTATCAGTTGTCCTATTCCTTTTTAAAAATTGGTATCAGAGCTTTGGTTCCTTGGTGTAGAGCTTAACCGCTTAAGGAAGATTTGATGGCCCATAAGTTGGTGATCCCTATGTTCGATGGATCTGATTATAGTGATTGGAAAATGCAGATGAGAGGATATATTGTTTATCTTGGTTACAAGACTTGGAAGGCTATTGAGACAAAGTATGTTGCTCTGACGAGTGGTCCTACTACTGCAGATGAGGTTTTTGCTTATGAGGAAAATGAGAAAGAGAGGTATGCTATTTACAGTGCTTTATCTAAAATTGAGGGAACTAAGGTTCTTTCTCTAGATATTGCTTATGAAGTTTGGAAGAAGTTGGAAGAACTGTATGAAGGAAATTGAAGAGTAAAGTTGACAAAGAAGTTGGCGGCAAAGCGCAGATATGAGAATCTAAGAATGGAAGAAGGTGAAGAGTTTACAAGTTATTTCCAGAGGGTTGAGATGACAACAAATGAAGTTAAGAATCAAGGGGGAAAGCTGACTGATGAAGATATTATTGAGAAGATCTTGATCATCCTACCAAATTGCTACAGTGATAAGATCTCAATTATTGAAGAGATGTATGATCCTAAGAAGTATACTAAAGAATAGTTATTTGGCACCTTGCACTTGCATTTGAGATGAGGAAGTTTAGAAAAGAAGAAAAGACAAAGATGACTTTTAAGGCAATGAAGATTGAAGATGATCCGGAGAGTGATGGTTATGATGAGTTGGAAGTGAAATTCACCAGGAAGTTGAAGAAAGGTACCATAAAGTATAAATGTATGTTTCCCTTTAAATGTTTCAGTTGTGGTAATATTGGTCATTATGCTTCAAGATGTCTGAATAGAGTTGTACATAAGAAGAACAAGGATTATAAAGATAAGGATAGAAAGGATAAGAAATACAAGAAGTTGTATTATGTTAAAGAAGAAGCTAAAATATCTAATGATGAATTTGAAAATTAGGCTGATGATAGTGAATGCTTATTTTTAGCTTTGGAAAACAAATCTGTATTTGCTAACCCTGGAAAATGTGCAAGCAAGAATGCTTCAGAGAACAAAAAGAATAAGATGGAAGGTACTTTGGTCACTGCCTTTCATGCAAGACATGATGAAGATTACTGGGTGATTGATAGTGGATGTTCTAATCACATGACTAGAGATAAAAGTAAGTTCACTAAACTTGAAAAGTATGATGGTGGTTTGGTCATGTACGGTGATGATTCAGGAGCTAAGATTTGTGGGAAAGTTACAATTAGTTTTTATGGAGTACACAACACTGATTATGTATATTATGTGAAGGGTTTGAGGCATAACCTTTTGAGTGTTGGACAAATGTGTAGCAATGGTTTTAAACTTTTGTTTCAGAATAATACCTGTGAAATCAAAAAAGGATCCAAAAATGGAGATATGGTTGTTGTTGAAAGGAGAACTCATGGAAACATCTATCAACTTAAGGGAGTTGATGGTCAATGCCTTGTATCTCAAGTAAGTGAAAGTTGGTTATGGAACCGGAGAATGGGCCATGTAAATTTTGATAATCTGGTTAGAATCAATTCAAGAGATGTTGTCCAAGGTCTTCCTAGAATCACAAAGCCTGCTAATACTATTTGCAAAAGTTGTCAGTTGGGGAAACATACAAGCTGCAACTTTAAGGGAAAAGAGCAATCTACTATTGAAATGTTGGAATTAATTCACACTGACCTCTGTGGTTTGACTAGAACAAGAAGCCTAAATGGTGATAGGTATTTCATGCTCCTTATTGATGGTTATTCTCGAATGATATGGGTTTCCTTTCTTAGAGAGAAGAATCAGGCTCTGGATAGGTTTAAAGTGTTCAAAGCAAGAGTGGAAAATGAAGTGAATTTGAAAATCAAATGCTTGAGATCTGATAGAGGTGGAGAATTCACTTCTAGTGAGTTTAATACATTTTGTGAACAACATGGCATAAAGAGACAGTTTTCTACTCCGAAAACCCCTCAGTAGAATGGGGTAGTTGAGAGGAAAAACTAGACGGTACAAGAAGCTGCAAGAACCATGATGAAAGAATCAAATGTACCAGATGTGTATTGGAGAGAGGCAATACACACTGCTATTTATGTTCTTAATAGAGTTCAGATTAGAGGCAACTACACAAAGACTCCTTTTGAGTTATGGACTGGTAAGAATCCTACTCTTGTGCTCTTAATAGGATTGCACACCCAACAACATAAGGCTCGGGTCTGATACTAATATCTGCACCTAAAGGATCTGATTCCCGGCTTTCGAACTGTCTCCACAATTGGCTCAGATGCTTCCATTGCTGCTTAATAACCCCGGTCTTTCTCTACCTCTTGACTCTCCGCTGATGGTTATGGATTAAGAATATAAACCAACTTTGTTGCTAATTATGGATAAACTCGGTAAGCTGTTGCTAGATCAACTCAGGCCCTTCTCTCTATTCCCTGCCTATCCCTATATCCTCCCACCTGAGGTGGACCCCATCATCCAAGGCATCCGCCAGCACCCTGCAGAGGCCCCGCCACCATCCAAGCTTCGCTACCGACCAAGCTTTGCCCCACCCAATTATTTGCGGACCCCACCAACCAAGGAATTCTAGCCAACCATATATTCCTTAGGGAATATATGGTCAGTCCCAACCACACCGACCATATAGAACTTTGGACTGACCTATGGGCCAAACTACACCGACCTGCCACCCCCACCCACCCTCTATAGTTGTAGGATGTGCAAAAACCCGGAATAGGGTAGACTAGAGGTGCTACTGAAACCGGCACTGTAAGGGTTTTAACGCTCACTCATTCATATGAGTGAGGGATGCTGGCACTTTCACTAGTGATGGGAAGGCTGCAGGATCTAATACTGGATATGTTGCTGGATCAACTTAATCGGCATAATCAACTGCTTCAACGACCGCTGCTCCTACACCTTTAACTACTCGTGCTGCTAGTTATGGACCTGGAACGGGTTGTGGCTCTAAAGAGTACACTTCCAAAGATGCTACAGCAAGGCCAAGCTCTCTCGGTGCATAGTATACTTCTGCTTAACTGACTGAAACAACTGCCTTTGCTATTGGTGGTACCTTTGCTTCTGGGCCTGCTACCGGACATGGAACCATGTGAAGGGAAGCTGGTTCTACTGCTAGATATGCTACTAGATATGCTATGAGACTCACAATGTGATATGGTACAATCAGTCATAAGCCATAGCGGGTAGCTAGGCCTTGGAAAGGTGCGACGTACTGGTACCGCCGGACCTTGAGCAATGCCAGAAGCCATCCTAAATCCCTCAGCGAGGATGCCAACAGTGCCCTCACCCACCGCTGCTAAAAGTGGTGAGGATGCCGACAGTGCCCTCAAACAATGAGGAGTCCTCGAGATGATAACCAAAGAGTTCCGCATGAGAGGATGCTGACAATGTCCTCCTGGGAATATGCAAGAAGACCAAGAGGATGCCGACAGTGTCCTCCACAAATTAACGAGGCTAACCATCAAGAGTACGGGAGGACAGGTTGAGGAGGACACTGTCAGAATCCTCTTGGTCTTCTTGCATATTCCCAGGAGGACACTGTCGACATCCTCTCACGAGGAACTCTTCGGTTATCATCTTGAGGACTCCTCATTGCTTGAGGGCACTGTTGGCATCCTCACCACTTTTAGCAGTGGTGGGTGAGGGCACTGTCGGCATCCTCGCTAAGGGATTCAAGACGGCTTCTGGAATTGCTCAAGGTCTGGCGGTACTAGTACGTCGCACCTTTACATTCTAGCCTAACTACAAATGGAACCTGTCCTTCACCCTAGTTGGATCGACCGGTTGAACAATCCAGCTACTTCCGGTAGTCGTCTCACCAATGAAGGAGAGCTAGTAGAGAGAACTATTATCGTTTCTTCACCGGAGAGCGAACTAGCGGTTGAATCCTGGTTATTGGACATCCAGCTTTTAACAAATAAACAAGCTGCAATGAAGAAGGGCGCCCCCCTTCATTTCCTAACTAATATTCCCCCACTGATAATATAATAATAGCTAGTCGATGTCGGATCAAACCGACTCATGACTTTTTAGCTTATCCTGCCACACCTCTTCATCGGAATTCCCCTCCTAACTAGTTTTCCACCCTTCACCTCCTTCTAGCTCTTCCTTAGATCTAGATCAATGAAATAAGCATGATCAACCGCCTTAGCTACTACTTTGCTACTTAAGATCCTCTGCCCCATGGGCAGATGCTGGACTGGATGCAGGTACTCCATATGGATATGCGACTGGAAAATGCTTATGCGATTGGTCCTAGTGCTTTCTCACCGAATCTATTGTTGCATCAATGGCTTAAACAACCAACTCCCTACCATTCTATAGGCTGACTACTTAGTTGACTGAATCAACGGACGCAACAGAAGCAACAGAAACAACTGTTGCTGAATCGACTGGAGCAACTGGATCGGGGTAAACAACCATTGATGCTGGTGGCTCAATAACATATCTTGGGTGACCCGGATAGTAACCTGTTTATGCACGTCGCCACCCCATCATGAGAATGTATGACATCTTATAGACGTGTGGTATCAAAATGTGCCAAGATGGACTCCTTCCCCTGAATCGATCGTGCCCTTAGCCCTTAAAATAGTAGGGGGTTCCGGCTGGTAAAGCTGAATGAGCACTATGGCATACCCTATATTATGATTACCATTCTCGAGCCAACCATAGAGAACACTCGTGCAAACATCCAGGCCGCCTTAGACACAACCAGCGACCATATTGTGCCTTAGGGCAGTCATATTGGCTCCAATATTTTCCTGCCCCCAGCGGGGAGGGCTGGGGGACTGAACACCAGTCATGTTTGGGTTTGCGTCGTCTCGGCCGGCCCACACTCGACTGAGTTGTTCTCCCGTGAGTTGATCAGAAGGATGAATTGGTGATATCTTTAGTTGGGCTACTTTAAGGTATTTGGAAGCAGATGCTACATTAAAAGAGATGATGAAAATATTGGGAAGTTTGATGCTAGATGTGATGAAGGAATTTTTCTTGGGTACTCTACTACCAACAAAGCATATAGATGCTTCAATAAAAGATTGAGGAAGATTGTTGAGAGTGATAATGTGAAAGTTGATGAAGAAATGCACAGACCTATTGAGATAAGTGAAGTTGAACCTGATGACCCTATCTGTGGACAAGTACCTGAAGAGAATAAGGAGAAGGAAGAAGAAGAGAAAGAACATACTGAAGAAGAAGAAGAAGAGAATGAATCGGAACCTGCTGTTAAGAATCCTAAGTATGTACAAAAGAATCATTCAGAGGAACAGATAATTGGAGATAAGAGTGAAGGTGTGAAGACAAGAAGTAAAGTAGCAGCTGAGGTAAATCTGTGTTTACTCTCTAAAATTGAACCTAAGTCTATGAATGAAGCATGTTAAGATGAGAGTTGGATGAAAGCTATGAAAGAAGAGTTGCAACAAATAGAAAAGAATCAGACATGGGAATTAGTTCCTAGACCTGTGAATAAGAATGTAATTGGTTCAAAATGGGTGTTTCAGAATAAGCTAAATGAAAATGGAGAAGTTATAAGGAATAAGGCAAGCCTTGTATGCAAGGGATATTCACAAGTTGAAGGCATAGACTTTGACGAAACATTTGCCCCTGTGGCTAGAATAGAAGCTATTAGAATGTTTTTGGCATTTTCTGCCTACAAGGATTTCAAAGTATATCAGATGGATGTCAAGTTAGCATTTCTAAATGGTGAATTGGAGGAAGAAATATACATGGAACAACCTGAAGGATTTCAGTTATCTGACAAACCGAATATGGTTTGTAAGTTGAAGAAGGCATTGTATGGATTGAAGCAAGCTCCCAGAGCTTAGTATGCAAGATTGGATAGATACCTGACAAAGAAAGGATTCAACAAAGGCTCTTCTAACAACAATCTTTACTTCAAAGTGCAAGGTAACAAAATTTTGTTAGTAGTTGTATATGTTGATGATATCATCTTTGGTGGAAATGAAGGCATGTGTAAGAGATTTGCTAAAGAAATGCAAAAAGAATTTGAAATGTCCATGATTGGTGAGTTGAATTTATTTCTTGGTCTTCAAGTAAATAAAACTAATAAAGGGATATTCATTTCACAATCTAAGTACATGAAAGAGTTGTTGAAGAAGTTTGGAATGGATGACTCCAAACCAGTCGGTACTCCTATGGTAAATAGATGTAAGCTGAGTAAAAATGATGAATCTGCTAAAACTGATAAGAGCAAATGTAGATCTATGATTGGTGGATTGTTGTATCTTACTACTACCAGACTAGATATTATGCATGCAGTATGTTTAGTTTTCAAATTTCAAGCAGATCTTAAAGAGGCACATGTTACAGCTGTAAAGAGGATATTTAGATATCTTAAAGGTACACCGAACTATGGCTTATGGTATCCTAAGGGTGTTGATTTCACCTTGAGTGCTTATATCGATGCAGATTGGGCTAATTGTGTGGATGAATAGAAGAGTACCAGTGGAGGTGCTTTCTTTCTTGGCGGTAGATTGGTTTCTTGGTTGAGTAAGAAACAAGACTCAGTTTCTTTATCCACTATAGAGGCCGAATATATTGTTGCAACATCCTGCTACACACAGGTTTTGTGGATGAAGAAAACTCTTAAAGACATTGGAGTAATATGTCATGAGCCTATTCCTATTTTTTGTGAAAACACAAGTGCTATAAAAATTTCAAATAATCTGGTTACGCATTCAATAACAAAACACATATCTATCAAATATCATTTCTTGAGAGAAAATGTGTTGGAGAATGAAGTCAGATTGGAGTATGTGACAACAAAGGAACAAATTGCAGATATATTTACTAAGGCTCTTCTGAAGGATACTTTTGAGCATCTTAGGGAGAGGTTGGGGGTCATTGGCCCTTTGAACTAGGTACACATGAAGGTGCATCAGTCCAGTGAATTCACAGATTCTTCATTTATCTGGATTGATAAATGGGTCTACTCAACAGGGGGAGTAGAAAAGGTTTTCATTGTTGCAGTATGAATTGAATGGGTGGACTCCTAATGGGGAGTGATCAATTTTTTTTTATCTTTTACATTGATGTCGAAGGGGGAGAGAAAGTCATGTGAAAAATAGTAGCAGAGGAAGAGAAGGTGTTCTCCTGGAATATTGTGCAGGATGTTGTCTTTGATGGTTTTTCACATCATGTCTTGCCATCAATGACAAAGGGGGAGATTGTTGCAAGTATGAGCAAGATTGTTGATGTTTTCATTCATATTGTGGGTATGTGCAAGATCATCATGGAAAAAACAAGCCCTTAAGTGGCAAAAAATTCAGAAAAATCAGAGTTAGGCAACTTGACGTAAAAATTTGAATAGGTTATCTATATTATTTCAAAAATATGTAAGAATAGAATCTGTAGAAAATTGAATGTAGTTCTAAACTACTAGGTCTATTTTTAAAAAAAGAATCTATTTGGTGAAAATTTGAAATTTCAATGCAATAGTACTTAAATTTCAGGGAAAAAATAAGTAGGTGTTTGTCTAACCACCCTAACCACAATAAAATGATAATATTTTTTTATAATATTTTAGATATAAGTAGAGGACTCATGTCTTGATGTGATGCATATTTTTTGTAATTTTTTTCCAAGTAAATAATTAATTATGATTTTTTTATTACAAATTTTAAAAAATATAAAAACTTGTATGTCTGACCATCTTAACTTGGTCAAAACTTCATGAAATTCATTTTTTTTAATCCTATAGTATGCAAAGCATAAAATGTGATGCATGTTTCAAATTCAAAAAATGTGATACTGTTTGAAAGCTATAGATGTTTTTCAATCAACCTATCAATCAGGACTTTAGTCATAATTCAAATAGAAAATGAATAATAATTATTTATTAAATTCAAAGTAAATCATAATTTATATTGGAGGAAAACTAAGAATCTCCTTTAAAAACCCTTTTTGTTTCCTCAATTTTGGGTAAAAAAATAGTCGTCAGCCACATACCCTACACATACCCATCATATTGCCACTTTTTGGCCCATCATGATCCTGCACATACCCTTGTCATTGATGTCAACACAGTTCAGTATGTTGCAGATTGTACATGTATAGTTGAGATGTTGTGAGTACATGGAGCTATCCTTATGATGTTGCAGATGTGCTGAAATGATGAGTTTCCAAGTGCTTTTGAGAAAAATAATAAAGAAGAGAAGTCAAAGTTATGAATGTGTTCAGAATGTGCTCTGGTATGTGCTATGTGTTTCTCCCGTGTTGATCCTATGCTTGTGAGGATTTGAAGGTTTGCTAGTGGTGATCTAGTGGTGATATCTCCTAAGTTGAAGCTTCTGGTTTGATGGGATGTAAAAGCTATGTTCACTGGTGTGTGGACTGTTATGGCAGAGTTGGTCTTTTGTGGACTGGGAGAAATGTTTCTTCTCT
The DNA here is from genome assembly GCA_007258455.2 of Sequoia sempervirens. Classification (NCBI taxonomy): domain Eukaryota; kingdom Viridiplantae; phylum Streptophyta; class Pinopsida; order Cupressales; family Cupressaceae; genus Sequoia; species Sequoia sempervirens. Next base: position 8,474 of record VDFB02033182.1, read on the forward strand.
ACAGTCCTCCACTATTCTACTTCAGATCTTGTGGATCTGGAATATGTATTATGTTGGTGTTCTCTTGGTTCTGGCAAAGATGTGTGTGGTTTGGTGATCCCGAAGTCATGTTTTTGAGTTGTTGTATGTGTCTACATAGTCCAAATGGACTGTTGGAAGGAGTTCGATGTTTGAATATCATTTCACTTGCTACAGATGTATCTGAAGGAACTTGAGATGTGTTCTCATGCATAATGAAGTGTTTGGCATCATCTACTTGTTATCTTCTTGTTGGGAAGCGTGTACATCAATGTTCATTTGTGTTTTCATTAGGTTTGGCTGACCTGGTGTTTACACTTCATTTGAAGAATTAAATTTAATCAAGGAAGCATGTGGTTTATCCAAGACATTATTTTTGGTCTTGGTTAAGTATTTTTATTGGTCCACTCTCATTCTTTTCCACCACGAGAATGTTAAGTTGCTTACCTAATTTGAATTTATGAAATGAAGCTTATGTGGCCAACCTTGGAAAAAGTTTCTAGGGTTGAAGATGGCATAAATGCAAGTCAGATTGCAAATATTTAGGCGTAGATGCAAAGTGATGAAGTAAGCCACAAATCAAAAGAGCACAAGTGTGTGTAAGTGAGTTGAGGCAGCAGTACTTCATTGTGTTAGATTCCTAAAGGCAATGAGCTGAAGGTTTTTGCAATCTTTTGATCAAGGCTGCAGATGTGTGTTAATTGTTGTGGTGGATCTTTTGTTCTCTTTTGTATCAGTAGGCAGTGACCCTCCCTGTTGGAAAGTGAGTCCTTTCTGTAGGCAGTGATGCTTTGTATTTGGACAGTGAGTCCTCTTCTGGGTAGTGATCCCTTGGCAGTGAGCCTTTATATTCGGTTTTATATCTCTTTATATTGTGAGTTAATCCTCATAGTGGTTTTTCCCTCATTGGGTTTTCCACATAAAAAATATGGTGTTCATTGTGTTTATTTTACTTTCTGTTATTTGCATTTCATTTTCATACTTAATAACATAATAGTGTGATTGTGGGATTCATAAGTGTTGAAGTTTTGAATTTGAATTTGTGTGACAACTGATTCACCCCCCCACTCTTAGTTGTCCTACACCTTTTTAACAGTGTGAATAGATTGCTAAACATGAGGCAGTTCACACCAAAAAGTAAGTGAGGAAGCAGTAGAGAAGAAGATCCTGAGGGTTGTTGCAAGAGGAGTTATGGGAAATGATAGAGCTTGAAGCCATGAAGAATTTGTTTTGCAGATTGAGAGTGTGATGGTAGATTCTAGAGAATGAGGTGAGATTGCAGTAACAAACAAGATGGGTATAGTCATAAGGAAGAGGCATGTGATTTGGGAAGCATAGAGATGGTATGAAGAAAAAAATACATGGAGGATGATTGAAAATATAAACAAGCAATTGGAAAAGCTAGAAAAATTGGAGGCACAACTGAGTGAAAAAAAAAACATGAGGAAAGAAGATGAGGATGAAGTGAACAACAAAGTTCCTATAGTAGAGGTAGTTGAAGAGGAGAAAAATGAATATGCAACGATGAAATTCAAAGAGGTTGCAACGAAAGATGAGGACAAAGATGATTTGTTATCATAGATTTTGATGGTGGAAAATGAATGGTTGGAGAAGATCACAACAATTGAAAGCAGGAAGTCAAGCATTGTAGCAAAGAAAGTACAAGTTACATATGCAACTAATGGTGAATTTGCAGCAATGAATGAAGAGGTAAACCTTATAGCATATCTTGATGATGCTTTTGTACTTTCATTTGAGATAGCCAGGATTGAGGAGTATGGAGAGAAACCTATGAAAATACTCAATTTCCATAATGTATTCGATGAAGATTTGTATACAATAGGTGGTGATATGAGTGACATGAGAGTTTGGTGGAGGAGGTTGGTTACTAGTGGGATGGATCCCATGAAGGAGAGGAGAGGAGAAATAATTCAACAAAGGAGGATGGTAGATGGTAGATATGAATCCATGAGAGGAGAGAAAAGGGGTGAATGGATTTGTGGAAGGAAGATGACAATTGTTCCAACGTGGTGTTGGAAGAAGAGGAAGAATGTTTGATCTTGTACATATTTCATAGCGATGGAGTTCGCTGCAAGTTGCATTCAACATGGAAGAGTAGCTTGACTACTCAACTCCACCATTGTCTTCCTATGCTCACAATCTTTCTACACAGCGTGCCTAATGTAGGAGCATCCCGAGTTTATGGTAATCGGTATCATCCAAATTGGTTTCTAGTTTTATTTTCATTTTTGGCTTGAAAAAAAAAAATTGGATCTATAATTCAAAGTGTAGGATTGAAGTGATATTTTGTCATTTTCAATTGACAAAATATCTTTGTTTGATTTCATTTTTAAATTCAACTATGTTATATGGTTTACCCTTTATTCAATTTGGAGGAATGATGATAAATTCATTATTCAATTCAATTTATAAAAAGGAGAAATTAGATTTAAATACAAATTAAGATATTCACAAGCAGGTTGTGGAGAATCTAGGGGGGCGCACAACCAAACGGTTATCATAAAAAGATTGCATTTAAGAATTTTAAAGACACACATATGAAGGTTTCGTGGAATAGGAAAAGATAAGGAACATAGTGGAAAAAATGTAGATTAAAGGGAAATTGAAAAGGGCTACGTGAGGAGAGGGGAAGAGCCATAGGCGAAGTTTGGGAAACAAGGAAAAAAAAATAGTTGCTGGAAACTTATTACGTAGTGAGAGATAGGAGAGTCAATCCCAATGAGGTGGGAAATCCAATAACTGGAAGAGGCCACCAAGTCCAAGAGAATTTTAATGAGTTGATGGTAGTTTGCAGATATATGTATGGTAATGGAGAGAATAGGCAGAATGAAAGGGAGGCGGCAGTGTGGGGCAGCAAAACAAAGAGGGGTGAAAGGCTACCACACCTCATCTACACGGGAGACTATGAATGTGGGATAAATAGAAAGATGAATAGGGCCTTGAGATAAAATGGATGCATTTAATAAAAATATGGAAGGAAGATTGGTAACATGGAGGAGCTTCATACAAATGAAAATGTAAAATTAAATAAAGGAGGGTGCAAAGAATGAACAACTTGGAAGGTTGCGCTAAGATAAGGAGCTAAATAAAAGTTACAGATTAAGTGATAGGGGTGCATGTCGGAGCTGAAGTTGGGGATTGATTTGTGTGAAGCCAAAGAAACAAAGAGATTTAGTGCAGGTTGTAGGTGGATTGTAGACATGCATATGGGAGAAATAGGTTGTAAATGCTCTATTCAAGATTTATGTAATTGAATAAATGTATTTAAATTTTCTTTTAAATCTAGTGTATTTAAATTGAATGTTAATCTGAGTGCATTTAGATATTGTTTGAAAATAGTCAAATAACCGTTTAAGTTGGATGAGTTTTAAATTGGGCTAGAGTATTGGTCTAAACAAATTTGTGGTGGAGTTGATTTTGCCTCTTGCATCACTCATCAAATTGACACATCATTTCTCTACTCATAAGTAATTTTGGTAGGATCTATTATTTTTCCAAAGCTAAAATATTCTATAGGGACCAATTTAAAATTTAAAGACGACAAATCTATATCCTATACAATGCATGACAATGGAAATCCACCTACCTGGAGCTTTCAAATGGTGTGTTATGTGGTAAAATTCAATACAACTTGTACTGATGACTTACATATTGGAATCCAACCACCAAAAAAAGGAATTAATGTTTCCAAATTCTTGGAAACATCACCATCTCCTCAACTAGCCCACAAATTATTTTGTGTTGAGGGGAAATATCATTGTGGGTGGGAGTTCTCTATGAATACTAGCCTATGTGTCTATTTTTAGTTTACATGTAGTTTCATATATTGAGCTATTGTGTAGTGCACACTTATATCCTAACTCTTTCCTTGTCTTGATGTTTCTATGATAGGGTTAAGGTAACATTGGTTGATTATGATATGATATAATTGTAGGATGGATATGCACCTTGCTAAATTGCATGTCTTCATTAGTTATTATGTGTTGCTTCAACTATGATCTTTATTGTTTGTAGTGTAGACAAATGTATCCCTTTACATTTTTAAACTTGTTTAGGCCCTCGTTAAAATTTGGCTCATTTATGCCTTAATTGGTCCTATTTTGCATCCACAAGCGTAATTAAATGCATTTTTCTAAGGATAATCTCGACATTTAACAAATGACAAATCATAATTTAATGTTTTTTGGCTATGTGTCCTAGATCTAGGGATCTGGGACTCATACGCCCCTTTGGACATATGGGTCTCACCTAAATCTCGAGACCTAATTTCAAATGTTACATTGAACACAACACTTCTCGAAGTTTGTGTCCTGGGTTTAAGCCTCTAGGACTCATGTGCCGAACCTGGCCTATGAGTCCCACTTTAACCTAGGATTTATTTTAATTCAAATTATTGGCGGTATTTTATTATCCTTAGATTCAAATTTTGAATGTCGACCTGTAGTGTTGTAATTTCAGGAAATTAGGCATAAACAAGTATAAATACAGGGTCATTTCATTAAGTTTCTCCGAAACAATTATATGAAAAAAACAATCCTATCAATTTCAAGTATCCAAGTATCCGAGCAAGTTTATGAGATCAAGAGCATTCAAGAGAAAATCATTAAGCATTTGGAGCTGCATTCAATATTCAAGGATCATGTCAAAGTCTTAATGCATCATGTGTGTTTGTGAGCTAACATTTGTGATGTAGGTTTCATGATTCATTCAAGCATTCAAGATAAAGTTTTAAGCATTCAATCAAGAGTCAAGATCCACATCCATTGAAGCTATTCCACACAAGTTGGAAACATTCATTTCAAGGGTTTGGTGAGTTGCAACATTGCATTTGTTCATTCATTATTTCTTCATGCTTTTCTATTTCATTTCAAGGCTTAATTACCAAAACAAGGTTTGACCAAGGAAAAACCCTATTCCCTAACAAAACAACATTTTTCTCTCTTGATGTGTATTTGTAGATCTATGTGAATTGTAGCATGAAGATCCTTTGAAGGAAAAGTTGTCAAAGTTTTCAAAGTTGTCAAGAAGTTGTCATCTTCATAGAAACTCATCTACAGACTAGAGTTCAGACTTTTAGATTTGAAGATTGGGCAAGAAGGAAGCTACCAAAGATCACTAGAGGCTACAAAAGTATCAATCAAACCCTAGTAATTGGGCTAAAACACCCTAGTAAGTGTATCAGTCCCAGTATAGCCTTTTTTCCACCTTCTTGTAGATCTAGATCAGTCCCCAGAAGATTCTAGATTTTTCCCAAAAACCCTATAGCAGGACTAAATTTCTCTACCTAGTGTATGAGTCCTAGTGTACTTTAAACAACATATTTTCTAGGGTTTACAGACCTTGTTTTGGCCTCTCCATTCCTCCATTTACCTCTTTGATTCATTATGTTTGTCAATTTGATTTCATGCTATCAAGTTTCTAGGGTTTTGTACATAAGTGTTTAGATTTCTCCTTTGAAGCTTCATTTAATGGTGAATCCCCATCCACTTATCTAAGGAAACCCCTAGCCATTCCTTAATCAAGCCACTTGGTTGAGGGATCTAGGTTTCCTAATGAACTAAAGTGTGAAATAGGTCCAAGCTCCATCTCCCAAAAAGTGGAGCACCTCATTTTCCCATGTGTTCATTTTTGTCATATCTTGATTTCATTTCTACATTTTAAAAATTGGGAAATTGAAATAATTGGAAATAGAATTTTAGCATTTTATTTATGAAATGAAAAGAATGTGACAATGAAAATGAAAATGAATATTATGTAATTTCCTAATTTAAGGAATTATTGTTTTTACATGATTATCGGTTGAAGGTTACTGATAAGTGGACAAGTGTAAGAATGTGTATGCAGGAAATAGGTTGAAGGACAAGAACTTGATTGAGGTAGGAATGCTTAGTTGGATGACCACGATAAGCAAGGATGGAATATGAAATGCCACACACCACGATAGAATATGACATATGCATATGAATGAAAAGTTGATAATTGCATTTATACTTGGTGTGAGAATAATAACTAATGGAAAGAACAATTTGTGCATTCTTGTTCTACTTTTTCTAATTCAAAATGCATATTCAATAAAGTGAATAAGAAATTTAACCCGTTTTGTATGAAAAATGAGATTTTACTTGATCACTCTCTTGGATAAATTCAAAATTGTGATTTGAATAGACAAGTGATTTTATAAATGTAATGTGTGAAAAGTTATTTGTAGGGGTATGAATAAATATATATTAATGCATATACATACAAAAATGTGAATGAATTCCTTTGAATATTCACTCTCCAAAGAGAGCTATAGAAGAACGTGGGGGATTTGAATACTAGTAACTCCCCACCAAATATGGATGAGGCTAATTCCCTCATGTGGGAGTGGGCGGCCAACTCACGTTATGAAGATTGCAAAAATTAAAAGACCCATATTCTACCCAAAATAGTAGGATTGATTTGAATTGGGGAATAAGGGAAAAACATCGATAGAAGAGGAAAAAGTAGAGATAGGAGGAGGTAACTGGGGGAGTAGAAGGAAAAATCAGAGCGATACTATAGAGAAGAAAATATCTAGGTCAAGCTTTGAGGTAAATTGAACTCATATAATTATCTCTTCATTTTGAAAGAAGCCTTTTCTTTTTACATTTTTTGTGTTTATTGTGCATGTACAATATTCACTATTATCAATTTGATGTGAGCCCTAAGGGCTGAGCTTATGAAGCTCTACAAATATTTGATGTTGTTGACTATTTGTGAGCCCAAGGGGCTGAGCTTATAAAACTCCATATGCTTGTAACTGTTGATCGACCGTATGTTGGTTCAGATCTCTTTTCCTCAATGTGTCACTTGTGCCCATGATGTTTCATGTTTCATGGTCTGGGCCTATCAGGCAACCCACATGTTTCTCCTTTTAGTTTATGATTGATTTGTATGTAATGTGTATACATCGCCTTAGGTGATGAGTTGAAGGCTAAGCCTCGATATAATCCTTATAATGCAATTCACTGTTCTTAAAAGCCCACCGTATCTATTGAAGGGTGGTGAAAGCTGCCTGTGAGGCAGAGGTCGAGCATGCTTAGCCACTCTTAGAGTTGGGGTCTCACCACCCATCTATGGTGTGGTAGAAAGTTTGAATGATAGATGTTGTTATCGTGCCCTCTGTGAAACCTACATAGGCTTGTATAGGTCGTAACATTTGAAAATCCATTGTTGAAATTTGGCTGAGCATATGAAAATAGATATGCATGTATATATATATACATATGTAAATGCATACACATTGGAATGTATTTGAGTGAGCTTTATCTCACTTAAAATATCTGTTAATTATTTATGTTACACATAAATCAAAGGCATTGATTGCATATGTTATTTTATTCATGTATTTTGGGGGTGATAAATACTGTATTGGGTAAAACCCATGGCTTGAATGAAATCAGCCCAAGAAGATAACCCAGAGGCATACAATACCATGTTATCAAGAGTTGATAACATGCATATCATATTCTCTGGAAGAGTTGGATCAATGGGCATGGATACTTTCACTTTCTGTGATTATTTTGAACATGAAAAATAAATATGTTTTCTCATATTGGTAACAAATCAAAAACTCTTCTATTTTGTTAATGGGTGATGTTATTTGTTTAGATTCATTGTCTTGATTTTATATGAATCTATGGTTGTGAAAGAAATTGATGTTTCAATGTATCTGAAATAGGAAATAGATGATACTGATATTTGAATAAAACATCTTAATGAATTAATATTATATTTTTTCTTGAATATGAAAGTATACTTGTGTGAAAGAGATTCTTTTTTCATTTTAATATCAGAATGTATACACATATTCATAAAATATTAATTTCTAGCCATATATGTGATCATGCATAAAGATTCCATTATACATGCTCACATACATGCGGTATACCTTCTGATTCATCTTGATTTACTTATTGAGAAAGCTATGAATGTAATGCAAATGGAATCAAACTATAATTTTGGAACAATATTGAGTTGCAAACACATTTGATAATTAGATGAACAGATATACCATGTGTGATTGAATATTGTTGACTTTTGTTAAATGGAATGATACAAGAAATCTTGGTAGACTATAGAATGAAAGAATGTTTCTAATAGATTGTCTAAAGGGAGAGATACCCCTTCATATGATAAGATTTATTTCTAAGAATGGGTGCTAGAGAGTGTAGACATCCAAATTTATCACTTTTCATCTAAACATCCTCTTATTCAAGTTAATTAAGTAATATTACTATTATTTAATTAATATCCTTAATTCTGCCAAATCTCTAAGGTATTTATTAATTAAATACCTTACCCTCTTTAATCCCCTTTTCATCAAATAAATTAAATAAATATTACATTTATTTAATTCCTCACATGTCATTTTCATCTAATCCTAATCCATCTCCTAATTTCTTCATTAGGGATGTGCACATGCCTAATCCTTGATTAGGATGTGTCACATCCTCCAACTTTTGCAAGTTGGCTTCTAATCCTCATTTATTTTCTAATTACTAATTAATTAATCTTAATCAGTACCTTGGTCAACTCTTCCATCCCCCAAGGAATTTTTAATTCCTTTTTATTCCTCCAAGATTCCCCTCTTTTATATGTGAATTTTTAATTCACATTCTATCCTTCCAAGGCTTCTAGAACCTTGGACTTGTCACAATCTCCACATGTGACCAAGTCCCACCTTTTTGGAGCCCACCTTTTATCCTCTAGACTCTCCTAAGAATGTGAATTTTTAATTCACATTTATGTTACAACCACCTTTCCTTTTCCCTTGTAGATTTTTGAGGAATTCCAAAATTCATCAAATGTCCCTTTCACTCCCACTTGGGGACAAGGAATCCCTTTTTGAGGAAATCCCCTCACTCCCCAAGGTGCTTGGAAGGTACTTGTCCTTCCTCCACCTCATGTACCTTTTTGACACCTCACCTCCATCTCATATCCCCTTGGCCACTTCACCCTCCACATGTCAAGATGTGAGGGCTTGTGGGTTCTCAACCCACCATAGCCCTTCATCTTGACCTTGTTGGAGCAATCTTGACCGTTGAATTCTCTAGAGAATTCAAATTCTCCTATAAATACCCCCTCCTTAAAGGCATTTTCAACACTTAGCCATTTGATAACTACATGCTGCCAATTTGCATTCTCAATCCTTTGCCATCATCTAGCCATCTCTTTTAATCATTTTGCACATTTAATTTTGCATTTAGTCACTCAAGAAATCATCTAAGGAGCACACAAAATCATCCCAAGCAAGGGCCAATCAAGGAGACATCAACATCAAGGAAGGTGAAATCGTTTGTATCTTATTTGTCCATTTTCCTTCTTGTTTTATCACTCTTTTGGCTAATCTTGAAGTGTCCTTAGTCTTTTATCACTTGCATTTTTAAGGTATTTTTTCCATTAGAATAGGATAAAATTCTTAGGTTCATATTTTTGGCACACCCGGTGGGACCCACAAATGGGTTCTTGCATTTAATCTCCCTTTTTGTTAAGAATTTTGTAGGAAAAGCTCACAGAAAGGCGGCAGCGCCCTCTGCTTTACTGCAGAAAGGAGGCAACGCTCCAATTTTGGTGCAGAAAGGTGGTAGCACCCTCTGCCTTACCGCAGAAAGGTGGCAGCGCCCTCTTGGCCATTGCAGAAAGGCAGCAGCGCCCTGCATCCGGAAGTTTTATTTCCTTCTAATACGTTTGCTGCAATTAGGGATATATTTAGAAGGTTTTTCTAACACTTTTCTTGCAGTGGGAGGGGCACAACTTTCTTTTTTTTCTTAAAAAACTAACAAAGTTTGTTACAGAAAGGTGGTAGCGCCCTCTACCTTATCGCAGAAAGGCGGCAGCGCCCTCTGCCTTACCGCAGAAAGGCGGCAGCGCCCTTTTGTTCACTGCAAAGAGGCGGCAGCGCCCCGCTTTTTACGCAGTGCCCTGCTTCTATGTAGCACCCCAGTTTTACGCAGCGCCCCGCTTTTATGCAGCGCCTTGCTTTTACACAGCGCCTCAGTTTTACGCAGCGCCCCGCTTTTACGCAACGCCCCAGTTTTACACAGCGCCCTCTTGGCCACTACAAAAAGGCGACAGTGCCCCAAAACAACACAGTTTGGAAGGTAAAATAGGCATTTTGGCTTCGTTTTTGCTCTAGTTTTTTGCTATTTTCACGTGATAACTTTCTAACATTCTTGTGGCAAGGATATTGTTGTTTTTCGCTAATGTTTTGCAGCGTATTAGGACGTAATTGATCAAGAGCGAGGAAAAAGACAGCTAACATTTGTTTGCAGGGCCATCTATTTGATTAGATCTGCAAAAAAATTATCCTTGCTGTTTTGGAACATAGTCTAATTAGGGGGAATAAACTTCATTGCTTGTTGTGATTGTTTGTTCTTGTGTTACCCAAGGGGGCATTGATTTGTTTTCGCTTTCCCCTTACACTTCGTGTGAGCCTGGGGAGTAGTTGGAAACGGTTAGTGTCTTCTTTTTAGTGGGACCTGCTTGGGGATTTCATCACCCCAAGGGACGATTCCAACCAAGCATACCGGCGGGGTATATAAAGGGGGGAGAATGAAATTTGTACCCCAATCTAGTTGCGTCGTAATTGGCAGAGCGTCGAAGCTAGGGTGATACCTAGATAGACGTGAAGAGTTGGTCCGAGCCTTTTAGTATCTCGCTGGGGTTCCCGACTCACGCTTGTGACGGACTGGTGTTTACGGTTGTGCCTCACGTACCGAGAGTATATCGAGGACTCCCTAGAAGCCTTGTGCATCCTAGATTAAGACTTTGCCTTGCCATACCCTTAATATTAATCATAGGATTGTGCTTGCTTGAAGTATTTTTTTGTGAAAAATCTATCAAATTTTTGATACTTTGGCCTTACTTTATCATTTTGTGTCCTTGCCATAGCCATTGCCATCAAAACCAAACTTTGTCTTATTGCAGAAAGGCGACATCGCCCCCTGCTTTGCCGCAGAAAGGCAGCAGCGCCCTCTGCTTTATTGCAGAAAGGCGGCAGCGCCCCTGATTTACTGTAGAAAGGCGGCAACGCCCCTGATTTTACTGCAGAAAGGCGATAGCGCCCCTGATTTACTGCAGAAAGCTGTCAATGCCCCTGATCTTGCTGACTACGCCCCTGATTTTGCTGTCAACGCCCTGATCTTTGCTGCAGAGGGGCGGATTTGCCCTCCCGAAGACCCAAAATTGCCCCATTTGGATCCGTTTAGCCTCTAAATCATCATTTAATCGTTTCCAACCATTACCTCATCATCTTAAGCCTCCGTTTTGCCACTCTAAGCCTCCTGAAAGCTTCATTTGATCCGTTTTAACCTCTATCTTATCATTCCAAACCTTTGTTTAACCATTATAAATCCCCACTCATTCTTCATAATCATCTTCAATCCACCCATTCATTCTAATTTCCTCATATTCCATTCAAAAGTCCATACCCTCACCTAACAAACATCATAATTTTATCGTTTACATCACCAAACACCACTCATAACCAAACCGCCTTAAACTTGTATTACAAAGTGGTTACCCGAGTTGACCATAGCACTTGAATTTGATTACTAGTCTTTAACTTCGACCCCAATCAATTTGCTTCCATCTTGAGGTGAATTCGGTGCTGTAATTTATCATCCTCGGCCCAATCAATCCATTCTTACCTTAAGGTGGATTCAGTGTCGTAATCATCCTCTTAATCAATCAAAGCTCTAGGCCACTAAGGGTAATTTCCTTTGATCAAACTTAAGGTCCCTCTCACATCTTTCATCATCCAATCATATCCATCCAATAATCCAAATCTATCAAAATCAATCATTCGATCAAATTGTCCAATCAATCAAATCACATCCGTTCAACCAATGCTATCATACTGATCTTAATAATCCAATTCAATCAAAATCCAATCTTGCCAAATCCAAATCTGATCCCATCAAAATCAAAATCAATCCCATCGCATCATCCAATCATCCTAATCTGAGCTTGACCAAAATCCTGATTTGAGCTTTAATCTATTCCCATCCAAAATCTTTTATCCATCCTCTTTATCCTGTCATCATCATGAATCATCATCCTCCATCAATAGTAATCAAGGGAAACCCTAATTACGTCGATAACGATAACAAAAGTCTTGTCAATCAAGAGGTATACGGCATAGATCCCCTTGACACTATCATATCTAGTAAGCTTTCTCCACCCACTTTCCAAAATCCAATTACTCCTATGAGTTATCCCGTTATGTCTTCATCCATGCCTAATCATGCTCCTTATGCCACCTTTGACAATGGATATCCAGTATCTTCTTCATCCCCATATTTGTCATGTCCTTCATCTACATCATCCTCTTATACAACATCTACATCCTCTTATCCTAATTTTCCATCACAATATCCTATTACAATTCCCCATACATGTCCCCCTATCGTAATCCTCTTTCCCAATCTTCCCATACTAATCCTACATCCACACCCTTTTACCTTAATCCTACATCCATGTCTCCTCATCCTAATCCACCATCCCAATACCCTTATTATAATCCATCCCCACATCCTTCTTGTTCCCACTACACCACCTATATCCTCTTGTCCTAATCCACAATCCATGTCCCCCTATCTTAATTCACCACTCCAATATCCTTACCTTAACCCTCCATCCAATCCTAGTCCTCCATCCAATCCCATTCATCCATCTACTCCTAGTCCTCCATCCACTCCTAATCCCCCATCTACTCATAGTCCTACATTCAATCCCATCCCTCCATCTAACCCTAGTCCACCAATCCATAATCCCTCATCCATTTCTACCACCCTAGCCAAGCCAACCATATGCAAGTCTCTCACTTCAGAAGTTCTCCAAGGACTCATTACAAAGAAGCCATCCCCAACTTCACATCTTGAAGTCATGGAACCATGCCATCTAGATCCATCATCCATGGTCACTAGTGATGAGACCCTTCTCCATACCACACCTATTATTGACATTACCACCCCTAGTACTGCTCAAACCATTGGAACCATTGAACCCCCATCTCCTACTCCAAGAACCACCGAATCCATCGAAGACACCCAAATCTAATCCACTCCTCCCACTCCTAGTAGTACCAAAACCCATTCCAATGAACCTCATGGGTCTTTCGTCCCTCCATCTTCCCCACTTGAAGAGCCCCAACAAGAGTCCGTTATCATGCCATCCACACAAGATGAGTCATGCCAAGAGTCTAATCCAAAGCATGCCAGCATATCCCCTTCTCCAAATCAAGATCCTACCATCTCATCTAGTCCACCTCAAGATCACAGTCCCCCATCTGTTCCATCCCATGATCCCCTTGTCATTCAATCTTCCACCACTCCATCTCCATCTCCATCGCATGAGCCCACTACCACAAATCCAGATCCTATCATATCCCCTAATCCCTCTCCTGATATCACCTATCCACATGCTGCTATCCCACCATCTCCCTCTCATGATCCCCCATCATCGCCTAAAACTGATATCCCTACACCGCTTGCATATCCCCTTGGTACTCTCACATTCCTCCATGGTGGTCTCCTCGTAGAAGAAAAACAAAGCATATACACTGACCCTCCTCTTCCACCTAATAATGAACTCGCATCATTCTTCCAGAATAACAAAAATCCTATCCTAGATCGAATGCTCAAGAGAATGAACTATCAAGGAAAAGGTTTGGGCCTTCATGAGCAAGGTATTATAGAGCCCATCCAAGCTAAAGAACATTTGTATCCACAAGGTCTTGGATGTACTACTCACGACTCGCAATCCAAAAATGTTGGTACAACCTCTAGACATCCTCAACAAGCCTTTTCCAAAAGAAATGTCGGCTCTTCTCATCGCCCCACCAGATCATATGTTGCCATCCCTCCTCCTCTATCATATCACCTCAAAACAACCGTCCATCTTCCTCCTTCATCCGCTCCATCCATATTGGGTCCTTATGTCCCCTCATCCCCATCCCATATCCTCCAAGTCCTAAGTCTATTTTGGGCCCTTATATCCCAAAATCACCTCCCCATCTTGTCCTATTCATCCTTTCATCCATCCATCACCTATCCATGTCGCCCATCATAACTATCCCACTCTCATGTTCCCTAATCGGGATCAACAAAGGCACGTACCTGTACATCATCCATCCACATATCATCCTAAAAATCCTACCTCCATCCCTCCATTCATGTGTCCTCCACATCATCCATCCATTCACACCCATCCCATTGCTACTAAAAGCACTTTTGGTTAAAGAAAAAATGCATAAATCCTAAGCATCCACATGAATCTACTCCCCATGTCCCTCTAAAATACATGGTGAAGAGAAGAAAAATATAAATCTAAATCCAATACGTAGGCCACAAAGGCCCACCCAAGCAAAGATCAAAACCATGTGGATCCCAAAGAAAAAAGATGCAATGCCATCACAAGAAAAATCTGTAAGAACATCCAAAGTCGCTAATCCAAAAGCTAATCATACACCCCTTTCATCTCCTAAGTCTGTTTTGGGTCCTTATGTCCTGAAATTCACCATTCCATCTCCTCCATTATCCCCACATTCTCCATCCATCAATCCTATTATCTTTCCACATCCAACACCACATGTGCCAATGTTGGTCCTAAACACATCTCCCCATCACATATCCACCCCTTCATTCTATCCATACCCTTTCCAACATCCCATCCATTATCCCATGTATCAACCCCATCAAATCCCTCTAATTCACCCTCATGCGTAATCAATTTAGCCTAATAAGGTTGTACCAACATCCAACAGTCACTTCAAACATGGGCTCTTAACACCTTGATCCTTATTACATGTCTTCTAAATTTTCTTATCCACTTCCTTATCCTTACCCATCTCCTTCTGCATGACATCCAAAAAGTCAAAAAAAAAAACAAAACAAAACAAAATAGTAAAGAGAAATAATCCATCCAATGGTGAAAACTTGGCAAACAAGCACCTTGGATAAGTACCATGATGAAAACCTAGCAAACAGGCGTCATGCGTAAATCCCCATCTGCACTTGGGGGCAACTTCCTGATATGCATTCCCTCCATCCGTTATGCTTCCAGCTATGCACCCGTCTTCCTGTTATCCATCCTATTCATGAATCCCCCCAATCCCACCTATCTTCCGCATCCTACCATCATATCTCATTTATCTCCCATCCCTCTATCCTTCTTGTGATCTTGATCAAAATAGGGGCACCTATCTATGCATGCTTTGGACACCTATTGGTATACATTCCCTTCATCCATGCTCTATCATATTCCTTAGTCACCCATCCTATCCTCATCTAGTTATCTCCTTTATCTTCCCATCCACTTGTCTTCTATCCCTCATGCCTCCTCATATATGACATATCTAGAGTGGGGGCATCTGCTTCCTTTGTGACATAGTCCTTGAAGACATCATCTATCATAACATCCCTTCATCTCCCTATCCATCTATTATAGCATCCTTCCATTTCCCCATCGTATCTTCGTATCCATCTATCCTAGCATCCCTTTCATCTCCCAATCCTTCTGTCCCTATCCATCTATCACACCATCCCTTCCATCTCCCCATCCTTATCTTTGTATCATCTATCCTAGCATCCCTTTCATCTCCCAATCCTTATATTCCCATCCATCCAAACAATCCCTCCCATCCCCCATCCCTATCTCTCTATCCATTCTTTCATCTTTATCCTCATACCATCTCACAATCCTTTGTCATTGGTATCTAGCTATAGGCCTCCCCCCATGCAACCCAATGCCATTTATCTCATCGTCATCACCCCTGCTTCTCTTTCACATCTTTCCAATCTCCTATCACTTTTCATCACTTATCTATCTATCATATCATCCTCCCAAGTCATTTTACTGCTTTGGATAACTATCCCATCCCCGAGCTTTATGTGATCGTCATCATCCTATCCAATCCAACAGGTCTATCCTATCTTGTCGTATCGGTCCCATCTTTTTATCCACTTATCCTATCATCATCCTATCATCCTTTATCCATCGTTTTGCCTTTGGTCTTGTCGAACTACGTGGCCCCTGCGCTTTCACGTAGGCACGGTCGATCATTTGATCTGCCCCTGGGGTTCCATTATCGATCTTCATTGTCCACTTTGCTCTTCCATCGTCTATCATCGGTCTTTCTCCTTTTGTCCATCCTATCTTTACCATCCATCAAGGTCTCCATCTTGGTCAGTCGTCCACCTTTCATCGAACTACGAGGGCTCTGCGCTTTCACGTAGGCAAGGCTAATCTTTGATCGGCCCCCGAGCCCCTAGGTCTTTAGGGTGTGTCAGTCTCATGTCTTGTCTTCCTTGTGTCATGTGGTCAAGCCATGCCCTTATCTAGCTAATTCTTAACAAACAAGACCCACTTATATCAGGAGATTCAATCGATTTTTTCCATCCCGCATCATATCAATCTTTTAATTTAGTATCCATCATCGGTCTCAACAGGATGCATCCTTCCTAACAGACCTCATCAATCCCATCCATTCCCTTGATTGATCCTATGGCAAAGGACGTTTGAAATTGATTGTGATCTTTTGATGCTTTTGGCTTTTGTTTATCATTTGAGCTCCCTATCATCACTTGTCATGGTCGCCTTGATCCATCATATCATGGTGTGCTTTGACTAGTCAACATAGGGGTGTATCTTGATCTTTTGTTTGTCTTCTCGATTGTCCCACGTAGTACCCACCAAGATCCCTGAGGTCTTGTGTTACGCTGGGGCATCCTTGTGTGCTTGTGGTTATCCCAATACCTGGCCCGACCAAGGTCATTGTGACTTTAGGGTGTTGGGATAGCCTTTTTGTCTATTGTGTTTGTTTTATGCATTAGACACTAATTTGCCTTGGTTCTTCATACCCTGGCATCTTGTGTCTTATGCTATAGCAAAAATCAGTGCTCCGAAGATGGAAAATTGTATTAAGATTGCATTTCATTTTCTATTTCATCATCTTGCATTTATCCCCCATCCCTTCATCTTTCTTCACCAATTCCCCCATCCCTTCATCCTTCTTCACAAATTCCCCCATCCCTTCATCCTTTTTCATAAATCCCCATTATCTTGCTTCTCTCATTCTGTGATTGTAGCACCGGATCGAGTGGTGGCTCCATTGCAATGGCGGCCATTTAGCACTCTGAGGCGGTATGCGAGGAAATGACGATAGGCCGAATGGCCAGCGGTACCGGTAATGACGCCATTACTGACCGGTGAAGCGGCATACCTATGCGGCCAGGCGGTAAAGCGCCCTCCATATTAGCGACCCCCCCAAGATTCACATTTTTATCTTTTTCAAAAGGCCGATTTCCTTATTTTTCCTAGCAGACAAAACCCATGTTTTGGAATTTTCAGAATTGATTTTTGATTTTTACATTGACACTTCCGGAGGCCATAACTTTTGACTCAGGTGTCCGTTTGAGCTGAAATTTGAT
>VDFB02033185.1:0-13903 GCA_007258455.2 Sequoia sempervirens
TCCATCATGCATCCATCCTGCATCCACAAACCATTAGCATACATCCATCATGCATCCATTATGCATTCATCTTGCATCCATAAATCTTTAGAATTCTGCATATCATCTCACATTCATATCATCATCATAATATAGATTTGTTATTCTAAGCATCTTAAAATCATCTTTGCATCATCATCCATAACCATCCATTTTGAACCTCTTTATCGCGAGATCGACCCTCAAATTGAATCTTTTCGCTCGATCTCTCGAGGGGGCAATGTACCAGTGTACTTCTTTCCGCTGGGGCATCTGAAAAATCAGAAAATTTTTAATTTTGATTGCGGCAAGTTTATTCTTTGAACCAACGCAACAAGTACATTGCTTCAAAGAGGGGCAAAATGTAGACACATCAAATTTACATCATGCATAATCATATTCCATTCATCAAATAAATCAGGACTTTATTTAAATCAAATCCAAATCATACATTTTCCATCATTTTCTGGATTTAAATAAATCAGAATATCAAAGTCCAAAATGTCAACTCATCTAATCAGCATTAATCAACATGATCATCATCTAATCCTAATCTAATGCATGTCACATCCATCCCACTTGCATTATCTAGACCTAGCCACTTGCACAATAAATCAATTTTATTGATTTATTAAAGCACTCATTTTCCCTCAACATGACAAGTCAAACAGGGCATTTATTGCTATTTTTCCTTGTCCCCCTCTCAGCATTTATGGCAAAATTTGAATTCAAATTTTCCCCCTCTTGGGCACTCTTCCCAAATCTTGCACATGCATCAACTAATCACATGATGACAAGTGTCCTTATCTCATTGGCAGAATCTTAATCCCACATTGGTCCATCTTCAACACTTGGCATTTTGAAAATCTTTAAATGCAGGCTTCATCCTCAAGCAACCTCCACAATTTCATCCAGTACATATGCAAAGTTACTCTCCTTGGAGAACTAATTTTGTTACCTATTTCCAGACATCTTATCATCATCATCTAAGCTATCAATCATGATTGGGAAAGGGTCACTAGTACATGTGACACCAATCCATGGATAGATTGGTTTCATGTTTTCTTTATAGGATTTTTATGTATCTTGTTATTAGATACATTTTAAAACATGTATATCTCATATGGATGTTGAATGGTGCTTATTGCTTGAAACTAATCATGTTTGTATATGTTAGTTACTAATCCATTTGCGATTTCGAAGGTCCATTTAAAGAACAAGATGTGCCACCTCAAAACAAGGAAAAAGAGAATAAAAAATAAGATAAACCTAAAGAAGAGTCTGAAACGGGTAGGCTTGAGATAGAGTCTCATAGAGAAGAACATCCTGAAGAACATAAGCATGAGGCTGAAGAAGAGGAGAAGACCTACAAAGAAGAGGACAGCCCCAAGAAACGCACACCCACCAAGTCCCCAATCAAAGACACCATTTTCATCCAAGACTTTGATGAAGAAAACGGAGAAACATGAGGATGAAGCAAGAAGTTCCAGGTGATAAAGAGATTGAATTCAGGAAGGATGAAGAAGGTGATTTTGAATAACCCAAGGGAGAGTCTCAGATGCCCGAGTGGTTGGAAAAGCAATTAGAGAAGAAGACTCTGACTCCTAGAGATCCCAAGGCAAGACTCGAGGCTATCTTAGCTCGAGTACAAGTCAACACGAAGAAAGAAAAGAAGCCTAAAGTTAGATCCAAGCTGACCATGATCACTTCTGGGTCTAGGACTGTACAAATTGCCATGCCAATTGTTGGGGAAGAAGGGATAACTTACAACATCCCCACTATCAACCTGGGAATAGCCACTACGGATCAAAATTTAGATCACCTCTAGGAGTCAGTTGCCAGAGTGGTGCATTTGATGTAGAAGGACAAGGTCTCCAAGGAAGAATTCAAGGAACAACTGGCTGATTTGACTGACTATATTCAACAATGGTCAACAATAGAAGAGCTCCGCACCATGTCCTCAGCGCTGCCACAACTGATGTCCAAGGAGAAAATTGACAAACTAGAGAAAAGAAAGAGCTGGACTAAGACTAAAAAGGATTGGTTTCGATAGGTCATGTATGCTGGGAACACAGGCATTAGTTGTGTTAGGACAAAAAATAAATTCTTATAAGTACAAAGACACCTTGAGGGAATGAGGAAGTTGTGCACTAACTTTCCAGGGATATATGGGTCTAGTTACCCTAAAATTGACGCCATCCTCAAGCTGCCTCAGAAAACATGGGAAAAAGAACTTGCACTGATAGAGGACGATCACTAGCTAGTGGATATGTGGCAGCTAGATTTCGATCATAGAAAATAGATACTAGAACAATTGCTCCACAAGGTGGAATCTGACATTGATTTAGCAAAGGAAATTAGGAAATATTGTGTTCAATATTTGAAATTAATGATAGGTTATGGCATGCCCGCCATTGAGATTGATCCAAAAAATATAAATCCTTATTTCTAGAAGAATATGGAAGATGGAATGTTAGGCGAGCTTACCATAGATTTCATGAGTTTTGCTGCTTGGGCTTTCACCCAATCTAAACAAGTCAGGGACAACACTGCTAAGTATGATGGAGATTGGGAAATTCTCACAGGCCAATCCAAGCAATGAAACTACCAGGTGCTCCAATCTAACATAATGGAGATTGATAAGCTCCAAGCATTAATCAACAAGTTGATGGAGTATGCCACTTTGAAGAAGCAAGAAGGAAAACCAATCATTGATGACAATCTCCTCATGGAATAGTTGTAGCAAACGAAATCAGCAAAAGACAAAAATGCTACAGTGTTGTCATATAAGGATGAAATAGGGAAAAGACAAAGATGTATTTTAAAACTGTAATATACTTAGGGGTAGGTGAAACCCTAGTTTGTAGTGAATCTTGGAAACACAATGAAAATCAATCTTGGCCATTGATTTTTCTTTTTGAACACTATAAAGAGGGGGTCTCCTCTCATTTTTAAGAGAGAGTTGAGTTGTTGTAAAGGCATGTTGTAGAAATTTTAATAGAAGTTCATTGGATTTTGGTGGATTCTTGAGTTTCTTTGCATGTTACATAGTTCATCTCCCATAGTTAGTTGATTTAAATAGATTTAATTTGTTGTTCTTAATGGTTTTAGATTACTTTGATAGATTAGTTAATGTTGTTCAATGGTTGTGTAGACTTTTGCTGTGTTGATACCTTTCTTGTCCATACTTTTTGTTGTTTACTGATGGTAAATAGTTGTGTAAAGTTAGGTTGGGCATAAACTGAAGTTGCTTCAAACTTCTATCTTTTATTCATGCATGTTTATGGTGAATGAATGGTTGAATATTTGTAGTGCTTAGAAGCTTGCACAAGTTTCATGATATTGTGAGTCAATCTGGTGAAGTGAAATTTTGTTTAAGGAACCTGTCCACAGTAGAACCCTCCATGATCACTGTTCATTGCTAGTTTCAGATCTAGGAACTTCTTCTCTTCCCTGCTCTTTTCCTTTTTTTTTAATAAGTATCCTATGCTAATGTTCATTGCACATTGTAAAGCCAAATATTAAGATAAAATAGGAGTTTAAGACTATTTTTTGAACTTGCAACAAACTGCACTCTAACTTCCCATCTCAGGAACTCCATTTTAAGATTCACCGCATCTCCAGCCGAACTCCGTAAGCTACCCTGTGATTACCAACAAAATCACATCAAACATGAACTAAGAAATTCCATGCATGTCATGACCTGACACCCAAGAGACCTTGGGACAGCGATTGGTAATTCTCTTGTTAATTTCTACCTTTCAAGAGAGGTAGTGCACCTACGCACTACCTGTGTTGAGAAAGTGTACAAAACAACCATCAATAGAACTGACACTAGAAGGAGGGCCATCTGAGTTAAGCTAAATCAAATTGGATCATTTTCCCCAGAAAGACTCCAAAGAGTTTTAAGGTCAACACCAAACAAAGGGGAATTCCAGGAACTACAGCCCCCTACAAGGACAAGAAAGACTAAGAGGGAGGACATAACTTCTTCCTCCATTCCACCCACTTCCCCTTTTCCTTCACTTCCTTTCTTCTTCCATTTGAATCAAACTCAACAGACTTCCTTCACCTTTGCCTTCGATCAGCGATACCACACAACATTTACACCTCTTTCTTCCCATAGCTGGTGTGCTACCCCTTCCCCTACCCTCCAAGTCCAAGGTATAGTCTGAACTGTCGCTGCCCCCGTGCAGCACCAGGTTACTTTTCAACAACAAATACCAACTCCACCTCCCCTCATGGCTTGGCTTAGGAATAACCCTTCTCCATTGCACTTCAATTCCTACCATGACATGCCTAAGAATCCAGAAAGATTTTGTTCAAAGTTAAATCCTCAAGATTCATAGAGGAGAACTGAGGAGCACATCAAAATATTTGAAACCACATTGAAAGACATGTAGATCAATCAGGAAGATGTGGTGTGCAGGCTCTTCCCTTATTCGTTGGGGGAAGAGGCCTTCTATTGGTATATCAACTTGCTAGTAGGATTCATTATGTCTTGGGATTTGATGATGAACACCTTCTTACAGAAATACAAGATCCCAATCAACCCTTTGGAGCTATACCGACAATTCATGACAGTTCGTAGGGAAATCAATGAACCGATTAGCTCCTTCAATAATCGATTCCACCGAGCCTACACAAGGTTGCAAGCCCCATATACACTCAATGATGCTACTGCCTTGCCGGTCTATTATGCAACATTAGAAAACCTCACAACTACATTGGTAAAGAGAATGCGACCACCTCTAACGAGACTGGTGGATGCCTATGCGGAGGCAGTTATTGCCAGTATAGACTTGGGGAAAAACATTTACAATTTGTTGCCTTCCTTGGGTCCAGTGGCTCATTCGACACAAGTTCAAGGGCTCAACCAAGAATTCGCTCATTAGACACCTCTTATGAACTAGGTCCCTCAGTTTCCCATAGTCCTGCATCCATGACAACCGATGAACCAGGCACCTCCCATGCCTCCATACATGCAGCCCCACCAACATCAGACCTACTCCCAGATTCCCCAACAATAGCAGGCATACTTTAAGTAGCCTCAAATGCCATTATATCTGTAGGGACTAAAATTTCCCCCAACACAATAGAATCAGCTAGCTGCCCCACTCGTTATCCTTCAAAATCAAGTGTTGTAGCCAAGTAGCACCGAGAAAGATCGGCTTGATGAGATGACTGAAATGATCAAGAAAATGTCCATGGAGATGACACATATGAGAAATTAGAATAATCAGCTGTAGAATTCCCAATAGATCATTCAAGCCAACCTCAACAAGGAAGCCAGGGACAACAGTGATGCAGGTCCCTCCTCGAGGTAAAGTTATGAAAGAGGGTAGAATTCCAATCAAAATTTTGAAAGGAGGCCGACCCAAAGACAAAATAGAATGTGGAATACTAGGCCAACCAATGAGGGTGTCCCTACTCCACTTGACCAACCTGCTAGCATAGAGAAGACAACTAGTGGTGTGTACCTTGCTTAGGCAGCTCTCTCCAGATGGTGTCGAATTCACAAAACCAGTTGGCACTCTGAGTTGGACTGCCCCGAGTTCCTCACAGCGCATAAATCTTTCAAGTTGAAGTTCAGAATTCCGTGGACAATGTTGGATGCCATGACCTAGTCCCATTCGAGCCATATGACTCCTCCTGCCTCATGGTCAATCTGGCACCATTCCCATAGAGTGAGAACAATGTCCCAGAATGCGAGGATGCTCCACCAAGAGTGGACGAAGTCCAAGAGGTAAGTAATGAAGAAACCTTGTCTAACCTTCTCGACCCAGTAGACAATGGTCCAATAGATGATGAAGTTCACATGTTCCACTAGAGAGAAAATCCCTACTACCTTAGGAATAGACAATAAAGAGGACCTTTTATGACTTCCACTCCACCCAATTACTTCAACACTCCGCCTGACCCCAATGCCAGTAATAAACCTAGTCTTCCTCATGTGCCTACTCAGTATTTCAACAAGGATAGGCCATCAAACCAGCCTCAAGGTCAATCCCAAAATCAACTGAGTCAGAGAAAAGCCCAGCTCGGTAGCTTCGCCATAGGCAGATCCTTCAAAATTGAAATTGAACAAATGGGTGAATATGTCACAAAGGAGTTCAAGAAAGTCAAGATCAGCTTGCTCGCCTTTGAGTTACTTAAGTTTCCTATAGTTAGGCATGCCATCTTTAGGGTGATTAATGAAACCCCTTCCTCTAAGGAAACACCAGAAACACTAACCAAGAGAGTCTCATTTGAAGACCCTCTGAGTGAGCCGGTCATCCAAAAAATTCATAGAAAAAAGAGTGATCCACCTCAAAATCAATTGATGGGTAAACAACCTACAAAGGAATCAGATCATAATAATAGGCAAAACCCCAAGGATCAGCTCTCCAGGTAGGCTAAGGATAAGGCTGGTGATAAGAACAAAGCTCAAGTAGCTCAAGTGGACATGCCTATGGGAATCTTCCAAGGAAAGTTGGAAACACCACCCTTCCTCACCACCATCTGAATATTTGAAAAGAATTCACACAATTGCTTGCTTAACTCAGGAGCATCAACCAATGTCATGCCCCTAGTAGTGTGCAAATCTCTTGAGATTACCCCCACACCTTCAAGGGGAAAAGTGACTCATCTATATAAAACCTAGGTTAACATAGTAGGAGAATGAATTGAATTCCAATGCAGATCACTGTAGATCCAAGGGTACAAGTCATAGACATCCAAGTTGTGGACATCCCCGACACATATGGACTCATCCTTGGGTGAGACTTCACTAGAATGCTAAATGAATATGTTGCAACATATCACTCTCACATGTGGATGGCTTGGATGGGGTTTCCAAATCAGATCCGTATAGATTGGGAGCCCCGTATGAAGTTCATGATTACCGAATATAACAACACCAATGAGGTGTTGTTTGCCGAGACCGAGTTGGGGAACTACTCTCCCATTTTGTATCAAGAAGAGTTGGAAGATTCTAGAGAAGGGATGGTTGTAGAAGTCCTCTTGGTCTAGTGTAGCCTTCCAATCGATTTAGCCCATACACCTCAGAGCACTGAAATGCTAGTAGAACCTGATGATGAGGAGTCTCTTGAAGATGACACTTTAGGATTGCTGGATGGATTATGAGACTTTATGGAAAAATGCATGCAAAATCAACTCAGCTTGGGTGTGAGAATGAATTTCCAAGAGCTCCTTTTTCCTAATTGGTGCAGGGTGCACAACATTGCCCATTCCAAGTTTGAGTATTGTTTGTGTTAGACAATAGTGGAACATATCAAAGCACAGGTCACCCCCAAAGAGGAGCTCTTGACGGAGTGGATTTCTATAGACTTCACTCAGCCAATACCTAACTAGAAAACCTCTGATGCAAGTGTGAAACCAAAGGAGAGGTTGCACCTCATTGACCTTGATTTCAAGGACTCACCTAAGTTTTGGACTCTACGCTTTGAGGGGTCCAAATCCAAACAAGGAGCCAACGTTGGATTTGAGCTTATCAGCCCTATGGGTAAGACCTACTTTTCTTCCCACAAACTTCAATTTTATTGCACCAATAGTGTAGTAGAATATGAATCCTTAGTCCATGGTATTTTAATGGCTTTAGGAAAAAATGTTAAGATGCTACAAGTTTTTGGTGATTCTGAGCTAGTGGTCAAACAAGTCATAAAATTATACTCATGCCATGACAAAAGACTAGCAAACTATAGGCATAAGGTCTGGGATCTTTTAGAAAGTCTAGATGCATTTAATATACAACTGATCCCATGTACTTAGAACCATACAACTGATGCTTTGGCTCAAGTAGTTAGCACTTTGCAACCCCTGTCTTTGTCTAGCTTCAAGAAGTTCACTGTGGAGTTGAATTCTATCCCATTTATTCTAGACAATGTCCCTCACTTCTAGGTATTCAATGATGATAAACATATCCTAAAATTCATTACTAGTTTCGACATGTTTGCAACACAAATAATTGATGAAGCTGATCTAGAAGAAGATGAATTAGATATGGAATGAGTCATCAACCTTAAAACCAACACTATTCCATGAGGTATGGTTCAGATTGAGCACATATTTGATTTGGATCAGATTAGAGATCAGGACCAACAAGCAAAGAAAGAGTCCATAAATAACCAATGTGACGTCCAAAACCTTGGAACATTCGAGGAAATCAAAAATGTTTTTATTGGCAAGGTGTGTACTACAAACGAAAAGAAATGAATTGTGGATGCTTTGCGGAAGTATCACACTATGGTGGCATGGAGCTATGAAGACTTGGAGACTTATGATAACTCCATCATCACACATACCATCCCTCTCAAGCTTGATGTGCGGCCATTTCGATAGAGACAACATCCTATCAATGCCTTATTGGAGCCCATCATCTACAAGGAGGTGCAAAAACTACTTTCAACAAGGATTATCTTCCTAGTTAGGCACTCCACATGAGTGAACAACTTGGTCTTGGTCAAGAAAAAGAATGGAGAAATTAGATTGTATGTGGACTTCCACAATTTGAATAGAGCCTCAGAGAAGGACAACTATCTAGTGCCTTCATTGGATGAGGTATTGTAGATTGTCAATGGTTCACAAATGATTTCCTTTCTCAATGGCTATTTTGGATACAACCAAGTTATGGTGCAGTATGAGGACTGCCATAAGACAACATTCACCACCAAGTAGGGTACCTTTTCCTATAGATGAATGCCATTTGGGCTTATCAACATCGGTGCCACCTTTTAACGCACCATGGAAATTTCCTTTAAAGACTTGATTGGAAAGTGCATCATCATCTACATGGTTCATTTAACCTTGTTTTCAAAGAAACGGAGTGATCATGTCTCTGATTTGTATAAAGTCTTCTAGAGGTGCAGGGAATTTGGAGTTTCCCTTAACTCAAAGAAATGCATCTTCAAAGTCACTGAAGGGAAGTTGCTTGGGCATGTTATCTTGGAATGAGGCATCTCCATTGACCCCGAGTGCATTCAGTCCTTACTAAAGATTTTGTTGCCAGGCAGTAAGGAGCTGAAATATTTCTTTGGAAAGATTAATTTCATCAAAAAATTCATCATAGGCTTTGCTGAGATCGTCAAGTCACTTAATGCTATGCTCAAGCAAGATGCTAAAATCGAGTGGACTCTAGAAGAAAAGCAATATTTTGAGGAGATCAAGAGGGCCATCGCTGAAGCACCTATTTTAGTTAGCCCTAACTATCTGAATCCATTCTAAATTTATTCCTTTGCTTCAGATCACTCGTGTGCTAGCATTCTGACTCAGAAAGACAATGATGGAAATGAGCACCCTATCGCCTTCATGAGTGCTCCCTTGAAAGATGATGAACTAAGATATCACAATGTGGAAAAGAAAGCATACGCCTTTGTATGAGGAGTTAAAAAGTTTAAGCATTATATCTTACACAATAAGGTGTTTACCATTGTCCCCAATCCTACAATGAAGATGTTGCTCATACAAAATGAGTTGGGAGAACAAAGAGATAAGTGGGTTACCCTATTGCAGGAATACGACATGGATATTTAGCCCATGAAGTTGGTCAAAGGACAAGCACTCACTTGAATGATTATTGAGGCAGTAGCTAATGTAGGACCTAAACTTACCGTGCAACAATACCAACTTGAGGGTGTTTCCCCAAGGGAGTGGTACCATGACCTAGTCTATTATTTGTTGAACCACAAGTGCCCAACTAGATTGCAAGGAGTTCAAAAGTGTGATTTTAGGCTGAAAAGCAACAACTACATGCTGCAGGGATCCATCCTGTACAAGAGGAATCATGAAGGTATCTATCTGAGATTCCTTGGCAAAGAAGAAGTTGAGCAAGTTCTAAAAGAGTTTTATCACAAGTATGACACCGGTCATGGATTAGGTCCTTCTACCGTGCATCAAATCTTACAAGTAGGGTACTACTAGCCAATAGTCTTCAAGGATGCTCCCAACCATGTTTGTACGTGCAACATATGTCAGACCGCTGCGACTAGAGAAAAGAACGTTGTTGTCCCATTGCAACCAGTTCTAGAGGTGAGACCACTCGTGCAATGGGGTCTCAACTTCATTGGTTTGGTAAGTCCACCATCATCTGTAGGACACAGGTACATTTTAACTGCTTCCAATTATTGTACTAGATGGATAGAATCCATTGCATGTAGGCAATGCACAACTGAGGTAGTTACGAATTTTCTTGAAAGTTTCATTTTAAATTGATTTGGCTGTCCCTATGCTTTAGTGTGTGACAATGGCCCTACATTCTCCTTTCTTAAGTTTTCCAATTGGGCCTTTGATTATGTAATTGCTCTTAAATTCTCATCCAACTATTACCCCCAGGGCAATGGCCTAGCAGAATGCACCAATAAGAATTTGATCATTGTAATAAAAAAATTACTCAACAAGAATCCCAAGGACTGACACACCTAGGTTCATTTTTCCCTTTGGGCAGATCGTACATGCCACAAGGCTACCCTTGGTGATTCACCATTCCATCTAGTTTATGGCCTAGAGCCTATATTCCCAATCCACTTGAAGATTCCCACCCTCTAGTTTATCAATGAATTTTATGAAGGAGGGGATCGTAGAGAAGCTCGCTTGGCTGAGTTGTTACATTTAGAAGAAGTACATGATCATGCAATAGAAAATTTTTCCAAACATCAGGGCGTAGTCAAGATATGGTTTAACCGTTGAGCCAAAGTCAAAGCCTTTAGAATAATAGATCTAGTCCTATGTTGGGACAAGGCCCATGAGAGGAAAGGGGGACATGATAAATTTGACAAGCTTTGGCTTGGCCCCTTTCAAATAGCTGAAATCCTTGGAGACAATGCCTTACGACTAAAGACCCTAACTGGTGAGGACATCCTGTTGCCTGTCAATGGGCAACACCTAAAGCATTACTTCCAAGCCTAAGCTTTTTAAGAGTTTTTATTGTAAATATTTGTACATAGGTTAGAGTAGGTTGCTTTTGGTTTGCTTTCATCTCGTTGCTTTGCGTCACCTTTGTTTTGCTTGTTTCCTGACTATTTTCTTTTGACAAGGGTGTTCTTCATTTCTATTGTGGTGGTTGTCCTCATTCAACAAACGGTTCACTTTGCTTCCCACTCTTAGTGTTCTTTGGCTAAATATTCACTCTCAATCATTCGTCCTCAATAGCTACCTTAGAATTACTTCCTCATTTGAACTCTTCCTTAGAACGTGACCCTTGGTTGAATCCTTTTACCTTCATCTCGGATCCAGAATGAAACTCATATTAACGATCTCTAAAGGGCTATACAGTAGATGTTATGATGACTTAGTGAGCGAAAAATCTTAAGTCACTCCAGTGACCATTGTGGCTCCCAAACCCATCGTAGGCTTTAGTGCTTACACAGTTGAGAAAAAAGATAAAGTGTGAAAAGAAACATCAAAATAAAGAAAATAAAAGAAGATTCTAAAATCAAGCAACTGTATGGGTGTGCGAATAACTCTACCGAGGCTATGGACGCCCAGTTGGCAATAAACCAATATTCGTTGGATCACAGTGACAAATTCGCTAGGGCTATGGACACCTGACTGGTAGCGGGGCAATGTCCAGGTTACTTTTGGTGTTGGACGATTTATGTAGCTTGCTCAGTTAGATTGACCGCTGTCTCTCACAATTTCTAAGGAAAGGGAATGAATTCACTACACACATACTTCTGAGATGTTTTGTAGGTTGAATCGACTAAGGATCTCATTCCCTTAGTTCACTTTTGGAAGGCGGCCCCTGGTCCATGAAACTAGAGATTTTGGGTTTTGAATGAATACTTATCCTTAGAACGATCGGGAGCATTCCCTAGCAAAGTCGCCATTTGTTGTGCCCTTAGCACACACGCCCTGTTTGGAATGGGGACCCTCTCTTTCCTTTACTTCACTAGGTTGTTTGTTGCCGTCTCATTTTGCATGCCCCTTGTTTTGTTGTACCAAAATGGTCAATGAGTCCTAAAGAAGTCCTCTTAAATCAACCATGTTTCACCCCCTCAAATTTTCCAGGTTGTAAGTCTTTGTGGGTTCCCATCTGGTTTTTTCCTTAGTGCTTTAAAGTTAGTGTCCCTGGGACTCATTCGAGCCCACCCTTTAGGGTATCCTCTATCAGAATTTCATCACCTCTTCGTTGTCCCTTATGGCTTTCATCTGGTAGCTTTCCACCCATCGAAATTCAGTGTTCCTGGCACGGTCCGATCTATGCTAAACTTCGAAATGCCTAACACATAGTGAATTTCTGCCAGTCGGAACCCGACCCCTTTAGCATCGTCCAATCATCACCAAGCAATTAAATGGCTATCTGTTGATGACCGCTCAACCATCGGATCCCAACGCCCCCACGGCTATTTTTGAATTTGTAACCCACCAACCTTGGGTCATTCGTATGGGAATTAAATGGTTACGTTTAATGCCTCCTTTTCTATATATAGCCAGCTCTAAACTGTCATTTTCACATGTTATTTTGATCAGAGAGCCATCTCCCTGTGCCACCTCCAAACCTAATGAGTGTCGTTGATGATCCAACATGTTTGCCAGCTGATTTGATCGCCTCCTTCATCAGGTTCTTGAGGTGAGTTGGCCGTCCACACCCTGTTTCATGTTTTCCATTGATTTCTTATAAAATGAATGAATTTGAAAGAAGAAAATGCATGCCCTAGATAGAGAAGAACAAGGCTTCTAAAACCCATGTGATAGAAACTTGAAAACCCATCAAAATCACCTACTAGAAAGCCACGAAACCTTGTGCTCCTGACAATGTTCTCTGGCCAGAGTGTTCACTCTCTTCAAGCCCAGGCTTCCTCATCATCATCGCAAACACTTGAAAACAAAGGTAACTTCTAGATGGTGGACCTCGCTATTGGTTCCGCCACCATGGGAGGAATCCACCCTCTTGTCGTTGAAACTTGGCAAAAACTCACAAACTAAAACTGAGCCCAGTAGGCTTCTCGGGTCCATGATCGTGGGACTCCATCCCCAAGGCTCCAATCATAGCCCATTGTCCCAGGCGGTAGTCCAATCCCAACCTTCTGATGCTTCAGACCCCTACTCTTTTTCCACTAGTGGATTTCATGAGCAAATGATCGGGTGCTTTGTATCCTCCGGGTCCCACCTCATAGACTTCCATTTGAGGGCCACTGTGCAAAACCTGCCGACCTTTGCAGCCATCGACATCTGTCCTCCCACACTCCAGGTTCCACTCATTCAATGACTGTTTGAAATGCAAAGAGAAAAATATTGAGTACTTAACCTCCTTTCAACCCCTGGTGTTAGGTCTCCGTGATCAGGGCTCCGTCCCATTACTGTCGTAGCTTTAGGGAAAATTGTACTCATCCTCTCGGCCATTGGAACCCGACCTCACCCCGGCTGTAGAAATTTTAATTGAGTGAACACAAGGTAAATGACCATTCCTTCATTTGGACCCGACTCCCCTGGTTTCTCCCATCAAAGCTCTGACCGACATCTGTCGTCCTTAAGTGGCAAACACCCAGTGTCTTTCTGCTCGCTTTGGCCTGAAATGCCCAAGTTGTCAATAGGGATATTGACCATCTTTCAGACCCGTAGGTTCTGCTAGTCAAAACTGATACCTCAGAATGCCATCTCACTAGAGCCATTTCAAATGGAAAACCTTAAACGACAAAGCTCCTCTCTAGTTCCAATCACCTAGAAGGTGATCCAAACACCCTCTAATCAACAAATTGACTTTGACCCATATATTGAAATAAGGCACTCTCAATGGACCCTTCAAATTTGATCAAACACAAAGGTGGGTCATCATGCCCTGATTATCATCCCTACTGTAGCAAATCTAAAATAGCCGTCAGGCCAGGGAAGTCCAACCCCTGGGGCCTGAATCATCCAAACTCCCTCCTGTGAAATGCTAATGACAATC